>CATIWO010283379.1:0-34867 GCA_949673435.1 Macaranga tanarius | reverse complement strand
TGTTTCAAGCTAGAGGTCACACACTTGGGTGACTAGGGCATGTGATTCAAGAGTTGAATCTTCTACTCAAGCACTTGGAGAAACAAGTGAGTTGTTCTTGAACTTGTGCTTCGAAGTGGTTGTGTATACATGCTTATGTGTTAATTGCAAATTGGATCTTGGGGATTGGAATTCTTCATTTGATGAAGAACTATGCAAGTGAAATTTTTAAATTTCACCCTTTTTGGCACATGCTTCCGCTTTAGTGTGTTGCATAGCTTGTTTCCTTTCACATTCTAGCAACATGGTAGTTGTGGATAGGGCTGTACTCCAAGGCTTATCTCTTACCCAATAAAAGAGACTGAGATTGAGAGAAAATCTTGAGGAGTGCCTCAAGGAGTGGATGTAGGCAGGTAGCCAAACCATGATGAAATTACTGTGTCTGTTTTCTCCTCTATTTGCTCTTATCTCTGCAAGCCCTCTCAAGATTATTTCAAAGAGATCTTTAAAATCCTGTTTTAACAAATCTGTTTTCTTGAGTAATTCATGTTTAATCGAGTAAGTCATCTTCGAATAAGAAGGCAAGATCATTTGTACTAAAGATTGAACATGACTTACTCGAGAAATATTAGTTTTACTCAATTAGTTGATTTATTCTGTTTTCTCAAAATTAGCTCTGATGTCTTACAATTTTACTTTCAGTTTTTCACTCTGATCTGCTAGCTCTGATAAATAGCTTTTGAAAAGTTTCGCTATGCTAGTTTTTGTCAAAATTAGTTTTTAAGTTTTTATATGATTTTCAGAAAAGAGCTTAATTCACCCCCCTCTTGAGTAGCCTATCGGACCTAACACTTGGTATCAGAGCAGGTCTCTAAAACTGTTTCTAAGGTTAACACCTTTGAGAGATTTAAATGGCTGCTAGTAGTTCTAATGTTGTCCATAGTGCATCAAGATTACCTGAGGGAAATTCCAGCACTCATCCTCCTCTTTTTAATGGCACTAACTATGCTTATTGGAAAAATATAATGAGAATTTTTATGCAGGCTGATATCGATTGCTGGACAAATAGTTCTAACCAAAACTCTAGCTGATGGTAAGAAAGTCACTATCCCAGAAACTGATTACTCTGATGATGACTAGAAAAAGATCCAACTGAATGCAAAGGCACTCAACATGCTTCATTGCACATTGGATGTAAATGAGTACAACAGAATCTCAATTTGTATATCAACAAAACAAGTATAGGATAAGCTGAAAGTCACCTATGAAGGGACAAATCAGGTTAAAGACTCAAACATCAACTTGCTGTGGAGAGATTATGAGCTGTTTTTTATGAAACCAGACGAAACTATTTCTTCAATGAATTTAAGATTCTCTGAAATAGTGAACTCACTCAAAAATCTTGGAAAGGAAATCACTGAAGAAGAAATGGTGAAGAAAATCCTCAAATCTTTGCAAAGATGGGAGATTAAAGTCATGGTTCTCTATAAAGCTAAAAATCTGAAAGAATATTCATATGATGAGCTTGTCAGTTCACTACTGACATATGAAATGATGATGAGAAGCAAAGAAAAAGAAAAGGAGACAATCAGTGACAAAAAGAAGAGAAGTGATCTAGCCCTCAAAATTAGCTCAAGCAATGAAAGCTCAACTAGTTCAGAAGATGAAGATGATCTGGCGTTGTTCACAAGAAGATTCAAAAGAATGTATCAGAAAGGTGGAAGGAGCTACAGGAACAACATCAAAAAGATGTTCAGCCCCAAAGCTAATCCTTTACAGAAAAAGGAAAAGTAAGAAGTGATCTATTTTGAATGCAACAAGCCTGGACACTACAAGAGTGATTGGAGAAGCTAAAAAAGAAGTCCAACAAAAGCAAAGCCAAGAAAGCTATGGTTACTACATGGAGTGACAGTGAAAGTTCAAACTTGGGAGAAGAAGAGAAGTCAAATGAAGTTGCAAACCTCTGTCTGATGCTCTTGAAAGTGAACAAATGAGTCAAGCTGAAATGAAGGAGTCAGGATCTGAAACTAATTCCTTAGAAGAGCTCATATAAGAGGTATAATCTTTTGACTTTATTTCTGATGATGATTTGGGTAATGTATTTAATGAGCTGTACATTGAATTTAAAAAACTTTCCAAAAAACATAAAAAGCTTAAGAAGAAACTTAAATCTATCAAGTCAAAAAATGAGAAACTTCTTTATGATAAAGTTGAAACTATTTTCTCTGGAGCTTCACAAGCTGAATTTGATGATTTGAAAGAAAAAAAGAAACATGCACGAGATTGATTTTTACATGCATCTGAATGTTTAAATACTACTACTTGTGAAATTAGATTTCTGAAAAATAAGCTTGGTGTGATTTCTGGTGAGAACTAATGATGATTTGTAAAAGAAAATTGAGAGCTTGACTAATGATCTTGAAAAATTCATAAAGGGAAGGCAAAATCTTCATATTTTATTGGGAAACCAACGGTTTTCAAATGAAAAATCTGGAATAGGCTTTACTGAATTTGTGAAAAATAGAAAATATGACTCTTACTTTATTAAAGAGGTTTTTTCAAGTCACACACATCTCACATACTTCTATTGCAATCATAAAGGACATGTATCAAGATTATGTGCTTATAAGAGAGGCTTTTCTAAAGCTAAATTTGTTTGGATACCAAAAGGTACTAAGCTATTTTATGAGACTAACCCATCACCCAAATTAGTTTGGGTACCTAAAACTAACCGATCCCTTGTAGGTCTACCTTAAGAGTAATAGTGTTTAAGAAAAATGGCACATGGATAGTGCTTGCTCTAGGCATATGACAGGTGACAAGTCAAAGTTTACCTAACTAAAGTTGAAAAATAGGGAATCTATCAGTTTTGGAGACAACAACAAAGGAAAGATAGTTGGCTTCGGAACAATCGAAGCTAATCCTACCATTGAAGAGGTATCACTGGTTAAAGGATTGAAGTTCAATTTGATCAGTGTTAGTCAGTTGTGTGATAAGAATAGTCATTTTTGAGCCTACTCACTGTGAAGTTCAAGATATGCTTAATAATCAAACTTTGTTTATTAGTGATAGATTTGAAAATATATACTTGGTTGATTTTGAAAATTTTCATAGTGCATTTGATTTATATTTGGCATTTATTGAGGAAGATATCTGGTTATAGCATAAAAGATTAGGGCATGCAAGCATGAATCTGATTTCTAAGCTTTCCAAAAATGAGCTTATGAAAGGTCTGCCAAAGCTAAAATTTGAAAAAGACACTATTTATGATGCTTGTCAATTAGGCAAACAAATAAGGTCTTCATTCAAATCCAAATGCACAATCTCAACTAGCAAACCACTTGAACTATTGCATCTTAATTTGTTTGGACCAATCACGCCATCTAGTCTAGGAGGCAAGTCATATACATTTGTTATAGTGGATGATTATACTAGATATACTTGGACCCTTTTCCTAGCTAAAAAGGAAGAGGCATTTAACAAATTTGCTAGTCTGTGTAGAAAGCTTCAAAATCAGAAAGGATACAATATCACAAGTCTTCAAAGTGATCATGGTTGAGAATTTGAAAATAAATAGTTTGAAGAGCTATGTGATGAGTTTGGAATCAGTCACAATTTTTCAGCTCCAAGAACTCCCCAACAGAATAGAGTTGTGGAAAGAAAGAACAGAACCTTACAAGAGATGGCACACACAATGCTTAACGAAGCTAATTTGCTAAAGTATTTTTGGGCTGAAGCTATAAATACAGCATGCTACATCTTGAATAGAGCTTTAGTAAGATCCTCCTTGAAAAAGACACCCTATAATCTGTGGAAAGGTAAAAAGCCTAACATAAGCTATTTTAAGGTGTTTGGTTGTTTACAACAACAAGAAAGATCAGGTAGCCAAATTTGATGCAAAATCAAATGAGGAATTTTTTCTAGGCTATTCTGATCATAGTAGAGCCTTCAGAGTTTTTAACAAAAGAACTCTTATTGTTGAAGAATCTATTTATATTGTCTTTAAGGAAATTAACCAAACTCTACTAAATAGAGATGTTGTAGATAATTTTCTTGTAGGTACTGAAAATTTCACACCTAAACCAGCTGAAAAGATTAATGAACAAGCCCAAGAGAAAGAATCTGCTCTAGAAGAAAATGCTGAAGCTAATCTGGAAGGTCAGTCAGACTTGATAGGAGAAAGGTTACCACATAATGAAAATCAGCCTGAAGGAGAAGACCAAACTGAAGAAAGATAAAATGATCAGCAATCCTTGCATCATGATCTACCCAAAGAATGAAGATATCATAAATACCACTCCAAGGAAAACATGCTGACCAGCCCATCCGATAAAGTGGTTATAAGAAGTATCTTCAGAAAAATGATGGGAAATATAGCCTTTATGTCAAAGATAGAGCCAAAGAGCATAGAGGAAGCACAAGAAGATGAAAATTAGATCATGGCCATGCAAGAAGAGCTAAATTAGTTTAAAAGAAACAGTGTCTGAAAATTAGTTCCAAAGCCTAAAGATCACACTATCATTAGAACTAAATGGGTCTTCAAAAATAAGCTTGATGAGCATGGAAATATTGTTCGAAATAAAGCTAGACTAGTTGCCAAAGGTTACAACTAAGAAGAAAGAATTGATTTTGATGAGACCTTTGCACATATGGCTACACTTGAAGCGATTCAAATACTGTGTGCATTTGCCTACTACAAAAACTTCAAGCTATTTCAGATGGATGTTAAAAGGACCTTCTTGAATGGATATCTTAATGAAGAAGTTTATGTGAATCATCCCCCTGGCTTTGAGATACATGATAACTCCAACCATGTGTACAAACTAAAAAAAGCTTTGTATGGTTTCAAATAAGCTCCTAGAGCTTGGTATGAAAGACTAAGCAAGTTTTTGCTAGAAAATAGGTTTACAAGAGGTAAAGTGGACAAGACTCTTTTCACAAGAAATCAGACTGAACATATTCTGATTGTCCAGATTTATGTGGATGATATTGTTTTTGGAGCAACCAAAAAAAGCTTATGTAAGGAGTTCTTAGTGGGCTAAAAATCTACAAGCATATATAATCGTATCAAGTAGTAATAAAGATATCGTCCCACAAAGAATTGGAAATTGAATACCGAAATACTCACTATGCTTGTTTGTTTAGACAACGAAATAGAGTTTGGTTTTTCTAACAACTAAAACTAAATAAAGAAAATCATAATTTAATCAAATTTAAAAACTAGGATTCTTATTCTCAAACTAGACCATTTCAAAAGATTGATTAACCAACTAGGCCTATGTCATTCTAATTCATTTTGAAGGGATCTTTAGAACCATAGATCTTCCTCTCAGATAAACCTATGGTCAATTGAAAATTAACTAACACTAAGCTTTCTGGCTCTCACCAAACTAATGTCTCTTAAATCCAATTTTAAACACAACCTTTTAATCAATATTAATCACTTAACTGTCTCTCAACTAATTAAGCAACTAATAGGTCATTGCCTAATCCTACAGAACCTATCTCTTGATTAAGCCTATAGTGTCAATTTAATCTTAGGGTGACCAGGCCTAAAATGACATTAAGCACAATAATAACTAATGAATTCAAACTAACCACCAAACATTAATCACAATAAGCACATGTGGTCCATTCAGAATAAGAACCCTAAAAAGGAATTTAGCCACTCATATTAAAAAGACAAGAAAGAGATGAAGAAATGAAGAAAACAATTCCAATCATGATGAATAAAAAGAATAGTTAATAAGAAAACTCCCTTCACCAAGGTGTAGAGAATGCTTGTTCTTCACAATCTTCAAAACCAAATCCTATTCTAATATAAGTAAAGAATAAAACTAAAAATGTTCTGTAAAATAACAAGAAAAATAAAAATCCAAGAACAACCCTCAATGAAAAATAAATGGTTCTACTTATAGACCTAGTTTCCTAGCTAAAAAGGTCATCTAACACCTTTCAAACTCTAACTAATCTAAAACTCCAAAGATAGGCTCAATTCTATCAAATCTTTAGCTTAAAACCATCATCTTATTGGCTACCACATCAGTCAGGCACGGGTGCGCAAGAAAATGGCATGGCTACGCGAGAAAATAGCTCCTCCAGTCCCATAGTCAAGCACGGCTGTGCATAATTCTTGCACGGCCATGCACCCCTGTATTCCATCAATACTCGCACTCAGGCACGACCATGCATCAATTAAGCACGACCATGCATAATCCTAACGTAGATAACTCCTCTTCATGAGTCCTAAGCTCATCTAGACTTCGAGGATTGATCCTATCTTCTTTCTAATGCATCCTACAAAACAAAACTCAATAAAAATTATCTATTTAACATAAAAACAACTAAATCCTAATAATAAAAAAATAATAAAACTAACTAAATTAACTAAAAACTAACTAATCATGCAACTGCTAAACCTAATATGCAATAAAATAGAGTGCTCAAAATAAGTATTTTTCACACTTATCAAATTCTCCCACACTGAAACTTTGCTTGTCCTCAAGCAAAATAAGAAAACAACCTATTTTTACAAAGAACAAACATCATTAGTAGTTTTTAACTTGAGAAACCATTCTAATCTCCCTTTAATGCAATGTTTAAAACTAAAAATTAAAGCAATAACTCATGACCAAGAACATAATAATTACCAAGTGAAAAGAAAACTCCCTCATTAAATTCATGAAAAAGTATGATTAATAACCAAGAAAAATGAAAGTAGGCAGAAAACACTAACACTCAAGTAGTTCTTTCATTAATAACACTTAAAAGGCACACAATTTATTTCTTAAAATTTTCCCATTGTAGTATCCCCTACCTTTCCATATTACTCAATGTGGATACCTCAATAAAGTCCTTTGGATACTCCTACCCTTTATAGAGTATTGGAGTGTATGTACGAGTGCATTTTATGCTCCATCTTGCTTAAGGAATTTATATATTTATTATTATTTTATTATTTTATTCCATTATTCTTTTATTTTATTGTGCCAATGCTTACATGAACTACACAAAAAGATTTAAATTCCTACTTACAATCATTTTTTCAACTATCAAGCACCCTAGTTCAATCATTCAATGAAGGAGTAAGCATTAAGTTCATTAAAATTTAAAAATCCCTAACCACAAGTTATTCCTCTAACTTAATAGTCAAAACAAAGCATTAAAAGGAGATTATTACACTTACATAAGAAAAACACACCTAATGATATAAATTCTTTATAGAAATAGGCACAAAAACTCAAGTGAGGGGTCTTTTATTCAAGCAAAGACAAACTAAAATGAAAAAAATGACAAAAATAAAAACAAAAACATAAAAATAAAAAGGAAAATAGGACTTCCCTATTCAGATGCATTCGAAGACGAAGTCTCTAGAACTATCACTTCAATAGATGACTCTGTTGATGCCTTAGTTCTTTTGTCTTGAGAGATTAATTATTTCAGCTCCTCTACTTTAGCTATCAAATTGTCCATCCTCACATCACGTGTAGTCTTATAAATTTCAAATTTGGTGATCACATCCATAATCATATGACCAACCATTTGATACATTCGATTTGCTACATCTTCTATCTTCCTTTCGATTTTCTTACTATTTTCCTCAAATCTCTTCCTTTTCACTGCTCGATTCTTTTTCCTTGCTTTGGTCTTACCGTCCTTCTTATTCACTCTCACATTCCCATGAGCTATTTGAGGTTTGACATCTTCTTCCTCCTCTTCACTGACATCATCAAAATTTTCTACCACCTTTGGAAGAGGAACTTCTCCATGTCTTAAGGCAGTTCAACGCAGCTGATAGCATCTCCAATTATCTACATCCTCTAGCCTTCCTAAATCTGTGATGATCTCAGCTGTGACTAGAAAATCTTCATTAAAGATCTCACATTCTAATGGCTTAAAAAGGGCGAGTTTCCTTGGTACAAAGTGTATGGCCAGGCCCGTGATAATGTGGCCCAAAGACATCAATGTTTTCCATCCCTACATAACACACCACATCGAATGAAAGACAAAATATGCACTATTCACCCTACAGTTAGTATACATACACCATATTAAGAACAATTCATCGGGAGTAACTTTAGTGCTATCATTCCTACTAAAGATAGTGTGTGCCATGAATTTGTGCATCAGCAAACATGAGTGACTATCAATTAAACCACTAACCATTATATCTCCATGACTTATTTTATCCCCATTAGTGATTTCAAACCAAAATCGACTCATGTTAAATTCGGGAGGAGGTTGACAAATAACTCCTTTGGAAAAACCAAAAATTTCAGCCATGAGTTCATAGTCAAAATTGTATTCCTTTCCAAAGTACCTATATGAAAAAATTCTTTACTCCTCATCTTTGATTTTCAATGTAGTGTAAAATTCAATGGTCAATTCTAGAAACACATCATATTGTACTATTTTTAACTTATACCAGCCTAGCTTTTTGCACAAAATATTCACATATTTTAAGATATTATCATCAAAATATTTTGGCATGCACATGCTTCTTTTATTAAGAGAACAGAATCTCTTACCTTCTTCATCCGAGAAAATAGGGAAAAAGATATCATACTAATCTTTGAAGTTGATTGGCTTAGGTCTTATCTCCATTGGTGCCTTCCCTTTTTCATTGGACCTTCGACTATTACTAGACATGCTATACAAACTCATTAGGTAGTAAGAAAAATAACTGCAGAGAAAATAAATGCAGAAAATTTGATGTAAAGAAGAATGTAGAGAATGTAGAAAATTTGAGATTTCCACAATTCTATGCCTTTAAATAGAAGAACAAAATTTGAAGTTTATAAGAACTAAACAACTCATCTCCTAATCCTATATTAAAAATATAAATTTTATTAAAAGATAAAAACCACTATCCTAATATAATAAGGAAATTAAAGTCCTAAAAACTAAAAATACTAAAATAATCCTAAAAATAAAAATACCAAAATTTAATTTGAAAAATTTTATTTCCCCCCTATACTTAAAATATGCAATGTCCTTAATGTATGAAAAATTTAAAATAATTCAGATGGTGTGGACAATCAGGTGGCACAGCCATGTGAAAAAATGGCACGACCGTGCCTGATTGATGCATTTTTAGACTGAGTCAAGTGGCATGGCCATACTCAAAAGTGGTGCGGTCATGCCTGATTCTGAATTTTGCGATTTAAAACAATCAAAACAGGTGTGGCCATGCCCTAAAATGGCATGGCCGTGCCTGATTACAAATATAAGCAAATTTAAATTGCTTTGGTAGTCAAGAATGATGCATTTTGGAGCTTTAAACCAACCATATTTCCCATGTATTACACAATTTAAATGAAAAGGAAAAGAGTAACTAAAACACCTCTAAAACAACATCACATAATATTAATTTAAAGAAAAATTGAAAGTACAAATGCATAAAACAAAATAAAATACATGAACACTAGCACAAAACATAAAGCAAAAAGAAAATAAAAACAAAAACAAACATAAACATCTATTCAAAACACAAGTTCTTGAATCTTCATTAGTTGTGTCCTGGATCATTCGGATGATATGGAGGTGGAAAGAAGTTTTGAGCTTGAAATTATGCCATGAGGTTGTGATTGATCAAATTGACATTGTGATGAATGTCATTCATGCTTGCATTCATGTTTTGTGCCATGGAGGTAAGTTCTCCCACATTAGCATCGATCATACCCACTTGAAGCTTTAAATTTTCTAGGCGTTGCATGACTTGATACAAATCTCCTTCCTCCTCTTCTTCGTCTTCCATTGCTTGTTGTTGAGGTTGATCATCAATGAGATAAGGCACCCTATTATGGCCCATTCTAATTATACCCATAGCTTCCATCATAGGGAGATCAATGAGAGAATTGCCTGGTAGTTTATTGAAAGGCATATTATCGATATCATAGCCCAAGTAATTGGCTATACTTAGCACCAATCCACCTATCTTAATTGCCTCCGCTCTTTTGTTTGCCATGTCCTTGAATCTATTTGCTATTACATGAAAAATATCCAATTGGCGGTTGTTACACATGAAATAAAGGATATTCAATTCCATAGTGGTTACTACCGAATCCCCTTCCTTTTGAGGAAACAATAAGTGTGACATGAGCCTATGAAGATATCGCAAGGTAGGTGATCAAATTTTGGATTCCTTGGCTAACCTAGGCTCATACATGCCATGTCTTTAGCCTATGATCTCTTTCCAAAATTCATCTCTATCAAAATCAACCATAGCATCTTGATCCTTAGGAAAATGAAATACATAATTTAGTTCAAATAGGCTAATTTCATGGTCTTAGTTGCCTAGCCTAAAATTTAGCATAGCCCCATGTTTATCAAATTGAAAAGAGGAGAGAAATTCACATGTGGGTATCACATAAGTGGGGTGTTGCATCATCACAAAAGCCTCCCAACCCATCCTATTGACATACATGTTCACACTATTTATCAACCCCGCTCTTTGTATTGAAGAGGCACTCATATATTTTATAGGCACAGAGGTTCTAGCAAGCAATTAATTGAACTTATTCCTTTGCCCCTCATGCCCAAATTGAATGTTAGGTGGATAAGGTTTTACCATTCTTTCTTCTTCTTAGTTGGGATTGCTAGAGCTTCCTCCACGTCTCCTTCATTTTCTTTGAGCAATTGATTTTCTTCTTGGTGTTCTTTCCATTGTTGACGTAGACAATTCAAAGGAGAAGGGATTATGCTTGAGAATTTCTAACTTTGGGAGGGAGATGGAAGAAGAAAATGTGAGAATGAGAAGAAAAGATAAAGGGTTTATATAAAAAGTATTGGGATTTTGAAAAGAGGATTTTGTGAATTGGGAAGAGGAAAAGGTTATTGGTAATTGAAAAAGAATTGGAAGTTGAAAAAGAAATTGGGAAATTGAAAAAGAAGAGTCAAAGTTGAGAAACCCTAAGTCTAGAAAGATGAAAAAGTGTTTTGAAAGTTGTGGGTAGTCAGAAAGTATGAGGAATTGGGGATTTGACTCGATGGAAGACCTAAAAAAATACACAATTATAATTTATATCGAAAAATGGCACGACCATGCTCAAAAATGGTACGGTCGTGCCTGAATCAAGTAATTTTCTTCTATTACAATTTCAAGCAGGCACGACCATGCTCGAAAATGGCATGGCCATACCTGGTTCTAGAGTGTTATTCCTTTCTTTTTACTTGATCAGGTCGCATGGGTGCGCAGCAGAGTGCGCGATATGTACATTCACACAACATAAATCAAAATCACCTATTTCACATATGTAACAATCAAGTATTTTATTCCCATATCAAAATTACTTACCTCTATCTCATAGCTCTCCTCCTCTTATAATTTTTGAACTTCTTCCAATGCTTCTTTTCTCTGAAAGACACAATTAAAGAACTTGTGGTTGAAAAATTTAGAAACTAATACTAAAAGAATTAACAGAAAAATAAAAATTGAAAACTTGGTTGAGCCCCCAAGAAGCACTCTTTTAGGTCTATGAGCTTAGACCATTTTATTTTTTAGGATGATGAATCAGCCAAAAAGTCCAATTGGCAAGAATTCTCTAATGTGCCTTTATAGTAGATTTTCAGTCTTTGCCCATTGACTTTGAACTTTTCTCCATAAGTGTTGCAAATTTCTATAGCCCATAGGGGTATACATGGCTCATTATAAATAGTCTCGACCATCTACTTTTAAGCTTCCCTGGAAACAATCTGAGTTTGGAGTTGAATAGTAACACTTGGTCTCCTTCTTAAAAACTTTTCATTTTTACCCTTTTATCTTGCCATTTCTTTGTACGTTCTTTATAAATTCTATTATTTTCATATGCCATCTCTCTTATCTCCTCTAATTCACTCAACTGCAAAATTCTCTTTTCTATAGCTATCTTGCAATCATAATTCAAAGCCTTGATTGCCTAATAAGCCTTATGCTCAATCTCCATAGGAAGATGACATGCTTTTCCATAAACTAGCATATATGGAGACATTCCAATAGGTGATTTATATGTTGTTCGATATGCCTATAAAGCATCATCCAACTTCCTTGCCCATTCTTTTCTTGACTTACTCACTATTCTTTCCAGAATTTATTTTAATTCTCTATTGCTGACTTCCACTTGTCCATTTGTTTGGGGATGGTATGGAGTAGCTATCTTGTGTTTAACCCCATAAGGAGCTAGCAATGCTTCCATGTTTCTATTGCAAAAGTGTGTTCCTCCATCACTTATGATAGCTCGAGGCATCCCGAATCTAGCAAAGAGTTTGCTTAAGAATTTGCAAACTACTCTTGCATCATTGACTGTGCAAGCTTGAGCTTCCACCCATTTGGACACATAATCCACACAAACAAGTATGTACTTGTTTCCATTTGAATTAGGAAATGGGCCCATAAAGTCTATGCCTCATACATCAAATATCTCTACCTCTAGAATTCCAGACTGGAGCATTTCATCCTTCTTTGAAATATTACCACTTATTTGACATGTATCACAACTGAGTACAAACTTTCTGGCATCATTAAAAAGAGTAGGCTAATAAAACCCAGCTTCAAGAACCTTTATAGCAGTTCTTGGTGGACCGAAATAACCACCACTAATCATTCCATTATAATATTACAAAATTGAAACAGTGTCTTCATCTCCTACACATCTTCTTATTATGCCATTACTATATAGCTTCCAGAAATATGGATCATCCCACAGATAGAACTTAGAGTCATAAATGAGCTTTTTTCTCTGTTGACTATTGAATTCTTCTAGACTCGAGACAAAGTTAGCTATATCAGCAAACCATGGTGCATGTAGGCTTCTAATAGCTTGAAGCATCTCATCTAGAAATAACTCTTGAATAGGCTTTTTTTCATTCTCTCCGTCTTGCTCCAACTCTAATCTCGAGAGATGATCAACTATAACGTTCTTTAATCCCTTCTTATCTTTAATTTTGATATCAAATTCTTGTAAAAGTAGCACCCATCTTATGAGTCTTGGCTTTGAGTCCTCCTTATTTAGGAGGTACTTCAATGCTACATGATCTATATAAACAACAACTTTAGCACCAAGAAGATAAGATCTAAATTTATCAAAAGCAAAAATTATTGCTAGCATCTCCTTCTCAATTATTGCATAGTTGAGCTAGGCATCATTCAATGTTCAGCTTACAAAGTAGATGACATAAAGTTTATTCTTTTTTCTTTAGCCAAGTACTGCTCATATTGCATGGTCACTTGTATCACACATCAATTCGAATGGAAAGTTCAAATCGCGTGAGATAACTGTAGGAGCTGTTATCAATTCTTCCTTCAACCTGTCAAAAGCTAATTTATAATCATCAGTAAAGTCAAAAGAAGAATCTTTCTTAAGTAGTTTTCATAGAGGTTTAGAGATTTGTGAAAAATCCTTTATAAAACGTCTATAGAATCCCGCATGGCCTAGGAAACTTCAAACTCCTTTGACATTTGTTGGGTAATGTAGCTTTTCAATGGTCTCCACTTTAGCTTTGTCCACTTTAATTTCTTGTGCTGATATTCTATGACCAAGAACAATTCCTTCTTCTACCATAAAATGATACTTTTTCCAATTTAGCACTAAGTTTGTCTCTTCACAACGTGTAAGAACTTGCTTCAAATTCTCCAAACATCATTCAAAAGAGTTTTCATAGACTGAGAAGTCATCCATGAATACATCCATAATTTCTTCTACCAGATATGAGAATATGGCCTTCATGCACCTTTGGAAGGTTGCTGGAGCATTACATAATCCAAATAGCATTCTTTTATAGGCAAATATGCTATAGGGACATGTGAATATCATTTTTTATTGATCTTCTGGAGTAATTACTATTTGATTATAGCCTGAATAGCCATCTAGTAAGCAATAAAAAGCATGTCATGTTATCCTCTCCAACATCTGATCTCTGAATAGTAATGGAAAGTGATCTTTCCTCGTAGCTGAATTCAATTTCCTGTAGTCAATGCACACTGTCCATCCTTTCACCACTCTTGTAGAAATTTGCTTACCTTCTTCATTTTCCACTATGGTCATGCCTCCTTTTTTTGGTACACACTGAATAAGACTTACCCATGAACTGTCTGAAATTAGGCAAATAATCCCATTGTCTAGTAACTTAACCACCTCTTTCTTCACCACTTCTTGCATGTTTGGATTAAGCCTTCTTTGCCTTTCAATGTTTAGCTTGTATCCATCTTCCATTAGGATTTTGTGTATATAAGAAGATGGACTTATCCTTTTTATATCAAAAATTTGCCAACCAATTGCTCTTATTCTTCTTTTGAGCATCCTCACAAGTACGCCTTCTTGGTCTTATGTGAGTTTAGAGCATATAATCATGGGCAAAGTTTGGTTCTCTCAAAGAAAAGTATACCTCAAATGTTATGGTAAAGGTTTTAAGTCGACATTCGATGGTTTTATGGTTGATGGTGGCGTAGGTTCAGTGTTTGGTAGTTGAATTTGGGAAAAATGAGTTTGGTGTTTAAGGTAATCTTCATCTTGGGGGATTTGTACCTGCATACAGTTCTCAATATTCTCCAATTCATCACAATTTTCTAACCTCCTTCATTGGACTTCAATCACACATTCATCCAAAATATCAACTCTAAAGCATAAATTATTATCAGAAGAATGTTTCATACCTTGATAGATATTGAACTTACAACTTTCCTCACCTATTCTTAGAGTTAGTGTTCCATCATAAACATCAATGATTGCCTTGGCAGTGTAAAGAAAAGGCATTCTACGGATCAATGGAATGTCTTTATCTTTATCAAAGTCAAGAATGATAAAGTCCACTGGAAAAATAAATTTTCCAGCCCTTACTAGTACATCTTCTACTATGCCTTCTGGTTCCTTTAATGTCCTATCCGCTTGTTGTAAGCGGATGTTTGTTATTTTTGCTTCTCTAAGTCCTAATTTCCTATAAATTGATAAAGGCATAAGATTAATAGAAGCACCAGAATCACACAAAGATTTTTAAAATGATAAATTTCTAACAGAATATGGGATAGTGAGACTTCCTGGTTGCTTCCTTTTTAAAGGTAGTTTATTAGAGATGATGGCACTATACTCCTTTATGAGTGTGACTATCTCAAATTCATGTAACTTCTTTTTGTTTGAAATCAGCTCCTTCAAGAACTTTGCATACTTTGGCATTTGAGCTAGACATTCTACTAAGGGCATATTGATATGGAGTGCCTTAAATCTTTCTAAGAACTTCAAAAACTACTGATCATGCTCCTATTTCTTCAACCTTTGTGGATATGGTACTGGAGGTTTATAAGGTTGAATTGGTTGTGCTTTTAGCTTAGCTTTATCTTCCATTCTCACTTCTGGTTCTTTTTGTGCTTCAACTCATTCACTTCCTTGCACTTGCTCTCCTTCCTTCTTCTTTTCCTCATACTCCATTATTGCTTTAGAGGTTTGAATCTCTGTTGCACTTTGTAAGGTAATAGTCTTCACTTGCTCATTTGGATTCTTCTCCGTATTGCCCGGTAATGCACATTGATTCCTTGTTGATAAGGAAGTTGCTAACTGCCCTATTTTTACTTCTAGGTTATGAATAGAAGAAGAATGATTCTGAATCATTTGTTCAATCCTCTTCTGAGCTTCATCTTGCTGGCTCATCTTTAATGACATTATATCCATGAATTTCTCCATCTTACTTTCTATGGAAGTTTAGGATGAACCTTTGTCTTGGTGAAATTGAGGTTGAGGTTGTTATGCATTCTGACCTCCAAATCCTGATGGTATTTGTGGTCTCCACTGGTTATTTCCTTGATTGCTCCAAGAAAAATTTGGATGATTCCTCCAACTAAGATTATAAATGTTACCATAAACTTGGTTTTGGGGCCTTTTAAAATTACCCACATAGTTGACTCCCTTTGTAGTCATCCCTTGCATCATTTGATATTCTATTGCAGGATGACCTCTTTGATATAATTTATAAGAGGAAGACAATATTAATACTGCATTCATGTTCACCTTGTCCATCTTCTTTGTCAGAGCATTAAGCTTTTCATTCAACATGGTAAAATTGTCCACTGCTATTGCTCCAGCTTTCTTTGTAATGGTCCTTTCATTAGACCATAAACATTGTGTATTGGCCATTTCTTCAAAGAGATCTAAGGCGTCTTTTGATGTATTTGACATGATAGTACCTCCAGCTTCTGCATCAATGTTGACTCTAACCGCATGATTTACTCTTTTGTAAAATGATTGCACAAAATCCCATGCAGGAATCAATTGAGGCATGCATTGTTTCTAAAGGTCTTTGAATCTTTCCCAACACTCATAGAATGTTTCATCATCTTTTTGAAAGAAAGAGTTAATCTCATTTCTAATCCTCAACACTTTTGCAAGGGGTAAGTATTTGTTGAAGAAAGCTGTGTAGAGCTCTTGTCAAGTGTTGATGGAGTTGGGTGGCAAACTTGTAAACTATCTCTTTACTCTATCCATAAGAGAAAATGGAAGGAGGATCAACCAGATTGCATTAGATTGCACTCCATTCATCTTGAAGGTAGAATAATAATCTAAAAATCGAGACATATGACCAAATGGATCCTCATGTGGTAGCCCATTAAATGGTGAATTTTGGATCATTTGAATCATTGCCGGTTTGATTTCAAAGTTTTTTTCTACTACCACCGGCTTTACAATTGGTGTTTGATCACCTTGCACATTAGGACTCATGAAATCTTGCATGGCTCTCAGACCATTCTAAGGATTTTGAAGAACTTGTTGCCTCGGTGGGTCATTCCTTTTGTCGTCCCTTAAGTTCATTTTGTTTGGTGATTATTTTGATATGATTGTTTGTTTCTTTTTCTCACGAACTATGTTCTCTAACTCCAAATATAGTGGTATTAACAAAAGGCCTTGTTTGCTTGCACTTGTGTGATGTGCATTAACCAACAAAAATTCCTGCAATAATATAATCATAACCAAAATAAAAATAAGTCTAAATCAAGCAACATAATTTTCTTAACAATATCAATTCTATCAATCCCCGGCAATGGTGCTAAAAACTTGACGACCTAAAAATCTATAAGCGCACAAAATCATATTAAGTAGTAATAAAGATATTGTCCCACAGAGAATTAGAAATTGAATACTGAAATACTCACTATGCTTATTTGTTTAGACAACGAAATAAAGTTTGGTT
This sequence comes from Macaranga tanarius, assembly GCA_949673435.1. Taxonomy (NCBI): domain Eukaryota; kingdom Viridiplantae; phylum Streptophyta; class Magnoliopsida; order Malpighiales; family Euphorbiaceae; genus Macaranga; species Macaranga tanarius. The sequence goes on along the minus strand of CATIWO010283379.1, from coordinate 17,737 downwards.
TTTCTAACAACTAAAACTAAATAACGAAAATCAGAATTAATCAAATTTAAAAACTAGGATTCTTATTCTCAAATTGGACCATTTCTAAAGATTGATTAACCAACTAGGCCTATGTATTGAAGGGATCTTCAGAACCATGGATCTTCCTCTCAGTTAAACCTATAGTTAATTGAAAATTAATTAACACTAAACTTTCCAGCTCTCACCAACCTAATGTCTCTTAAATCTAATTTTAAACATAACCTTTTAATTAATATTAATCACTTAACTGTCTTTCAACTAATTAAGTAACTAATAGGTTATTGCCTAATCCTACAGCACCTATCTCTCGATTAAGCCTATAATGTCAATTCAATCTTAAGGTGATTAGGCCTAAAATGATATTAAGCACAACAATAACTAATGAATTAAAACTAACAACCGAACATTAATCACAATAAGCACATATGGTCCATTCAGAATAAGAACCCTAAAAATGAATTTAGCCACTCATAAGAAAAAGAAAAGAAAGAGACGAAGAAATGAAGAAAACAATTCCAATCATGATGAATAAAAAGAATAGTTAACAAGAAAACTCCCTTCACCAAGGTGTAGAGAATGCTTATTCTTCATAATCTTCAAAACCAAATCCTATCCTAATATAAATAAAGCAATAAACTAAAAATGTTCTGTAAAATAACAAGAAAAAATAGTAATTTAAGAACAACCCTAAATCAAAAATAAATAGTTCTACTTATAAACCTAGTTTCCTAGCTAAAAAGGTTATCTAACACCCTTCAAACTTATCTAATCTAAAACTCCAAAGATAGGCTCAATTCTATCAAATCTTTAGCTTAAAACCATCATCTCATTGGATGCCACATCAGTCAGGCATGGGTGCGCAAGATAATGGTATGGTTGCACAAGAAAATAGCTCATCTAGTCCTATAATCAGGCACGACCATGCACGATTCTTGCACTACCGTGCACCTCTTTATTCCATCAATACTAGCACTTAGGCATGACCATGCATCAATTAAGCATGGCCATGTACAATCCCAACATAGATAACTCCTCTCCATGAATCCTAAGCACATCTATACTTCGAGGATTGATCCTATCTTCATCTTGATGCATCCTACAAAATAAAACTCAACAAAAATTATCTATTTAGCCTAAAAACAACTAAATCCTAATAATAAAAATAAAATAACAAAACTAACTAAATTAACTAAAAATTAACTTATCATGCAACTACTAAACCTAAAATGCGAGTAGTAAAGTGCTCAAAATAAGACATTTTTCACACTCATCAGTGTGTTTTATTTCTTTTCTTTCAGTATGAGGAGAGCGCGAGCCGCTCCACAAGCCGATGACGGAGAGTCTTATTAGGATGAGGCTCCATACCATGTACAACCAGCTAGGCATAGGGGTAGACTAAGAGGGGCCATTGGTTGCCGTAGACAGCAAGAATAACATGATGATGAGCCTGCGGTTCAAGGTTTTAATGATGTTATCTATGCACCAGGAGTTCAGCAGGGTACAACAGCTATACCTCCGGTTATACTACCTATGCAGCCTTGCTTCTACAGAGAACTCAGGATATGTCAGACCCAGAGGCAGTTGTATTTTATGCTAAAGTAAGAGGATCTCAGAGTGCACAATATATAGGATTTTAGATGGGCACTAGCAGTCAGCCTAGAGGACCTTTTCAGTAAGGCCAAAAACCTCCATATAGGGTCCACCGGAGTGGTAGACATGGCTGTAGTGGGGCTCGTAAACCTACCAGATTTGGTTCAGGTGCTACTAGCATCAGTAGTGGTCAGAGTTCAGGGTATGGTAGTATGAAATCTGCAGCTAGTGTTTATCAGACTTATGGCAGAGTCCATCAGGGACTATGTTATATGACTATAAGAGCATGGTTTAGATATGGACATATAGGGCACTATGCTAAATCATGTCCTCAATTGGGTTTCCAACAGTAGTTTCCTTAGTCTTCTACAACCAGTATAGCCTAAGCGCCGTTTCAGCCACCACCAGTTCAGTATCAGTGTACTCCTCAATTTGTAGGCCAGCAGGGTCGAGGTAGAGGAGGTAGAGGCAGTGCTAAAGGTTTTGGGTAGGCTTCTACCAGTCAGCAGGGAGGTTGAGGATAGGCTTAGGTTTTCACCCTCACTCATCAGGATGCTCAGGCATCCAATGCAGTTATAGCAGGTATGCTTTTAGTATGTTACCTTAAGGCTAGAGTTTTGATTGATCCAGGTTCTACCCATTCTTTTATATCTCCTATGTTTGCTTTGAAGATGGGTTGCCAAGCTGCGAGGATGACAACTCCTTTATCAGTTGCTACACCTTTGAGTGATCCATTGGACACTGATGTTATTGTTCTTAGGTATCCTGTATTAGTAGAGGACATAGAGTTGCCAGTAGATTTGGTGTTGCTTGATGTGATTAACTTTAATGTGATCTTGGGAATGGGTTGGTTGTCTCAACATTATACCACTTTGGATTGTTGTAGTAAAGTGGTGATTTTTGGAATTCCTGGTGAGGAAGAATTCAAGTTGTTAAGTGATAAGAGTTCTACACCTTAGAATCTTATCTCCGCCATTACCATAAAAAAGATGCTTAGAAAGGGATGTCAAGGATATTTGGCTTTGGTCAAGGACACAACAATAGAATAGAAATCCATTTTAGATGTTCCTATAGCTTGTGAGTTTCTTGATGTCTTTCCTGATGAATTGCTAGGTTTACCACCTTACAGAGAGATAGAATTTTATATTGATGTGGTTCTACACAAAGCTCCTATCTCTATGCCACCTTATAGGATGGCTCCTGTAGAGTTAAAAGAGTTGAAGGAGCAGTTGCAAGAGTTATTGGATAAGGGTTTCATTAGACTTAGCACTTCTCCTTATGGTGCACCAGTGTTGTTTATAAAGAAGAAGGATGGTACACTCAGATTGTGTATTAACTATATAGAATTAAATAAAGTGACTATCAAGAACAAGTATCCACTTTTGAGGATAGATGATTTATTCGATTAGCTTCAGGGAGCACAATTCTTCTCTAAGATTGACTTAAGATTAGGTTATCACCAGTTATGGATCAAAGAAGCAGACATTTCTAAAATAGCATTCTGTACAAGATATGGACATTATAAGTTTATTGTGATATCTTTTGGATTGACCAATGCACTAGCAACTTTTATGGACTTGATGAATAGGGTGTTCAGACCATTTTTGGATCAGTTTGTGATAGTATTCATTGATGACATATTGGTGTATTCGAGGAGAATGGAAGAGCATGTGTATCATTTGAGAATAGTGTTACAGACACTAAGAGAACATTAACTTTATGTTAAGCTCTCTAAGTGTGATTTTTGGCTTGAAAGTGTGGCATGCCTTAGGCATGTAGTGTCTAAAGATAGTATTCAAGTAGATCCACAGAAGATTAAGGCAGTATCTGAATGGCCTAGACCAACATCTGTTATAAAAATTTAGAGTTTCTTAGGTTTGGCAGGGTATTATAGGAGATTTATTCTAGATTTTTTAGGATTACAACACTTATAACCCGCCTAACTCAGAATAATATGAAGTTTGTGTGGTCAGAAGCATGTGAAAATAGCTTTCAACTTCTTGGCACCAGTGTTGACATTGCCTAATGGAGTAGACAAGTTTACTGTGTAATATGATGCTTCTAGAGTTGGCCTTGGGTGTGTATTGATGTAGGATGGTAGGGTAGTAGCTTATGCTTCTAGACAATTAATAAAGCACGAGCAAAACTATCATACTCATGGCTTAGAGATGGCTGCTGTTATCTTTGCTCTCAAGATTTGGAGACATTATCTGTATGGGGTGACATGTGAAATTTTCACTGACCAAAAGAGTTTGAAGTACATTTTTCAGTAAAGAGACCTAAATTTAAGACAAAGAAGATGGTTGGAACTTCTAAAAGACTATAATTATGACCTTTTGTACCACCCAGACAAAGCTAATATTGTGGTAGATGCTTTGAGCAGGAAGTCTTTGGGTAGTCTTGCTCATATTAGTGTGGAAAGGAGGCCTTTAACCTAAGAGATGCATAAGTTAGTAGACCAAGGATTGAGGATAAAGATAACCAAGTCAGGGGGATTGATAGCCCAGTTAAGCATTAGATCGATATTGAGGGAAATGATCAAGGTAGATTAAAGCTGAGATTTTAATTTGTTAGTGCTTATGGAGAAAGTTCGTGAAGGGAAGTTTACTGATTTTAATCTTGATGATGAAGGTATTCTTTGGATTAGTGGAAGATTGTGTGTTCTTAATGTGGATAATTTAAGAGAAGAAATCTTGAAGAAAGCTTATTATGCATCTTATAGCTTAAATCCTGGTTCTACTAAGATGCACCACAATAAAAAGGATATTTATTGGTAGGATGGAATGAAGAAGGATGTAGCAGAATTTATTTCCAAGTGTTTGACATGTCAGCAAGTGAAAGTAGAGCATTAGAAATCCTCAAGAAAACTTCAGCCTCTTCCGATTCCTGAGTGGAAATGGGAGAGAATCATCATGGATTTTATGACAGGGTTACCTCATTCAAAGGATGGATATAATTTCATTTGGGTGATAGTGGACAGGTTAATAAAATTAACTCACTTTCTGCCAGTTAAAGCTACTTATTCAATGGCTAAATTAGCTAGATTGTACATTAAGCACATTGTGTGTCTTCATGGGGTGCCTGTTTCTATTTTTTTTGATAGAGGTTCGGTGTTTACCTCATGATTTTGGCAGAAATTACAGGAAGTATTAGGTACCCGACTAAATTTTAGCACTGCTTTTCATCTTCAAACGGATGGTCAGTTAGAGAGAATGATCCAAACACTTGAGGATATGTTCAGAATGTGTGTAATGGATCTTGGAGGGAGTTGGGATAATCATTTGCCATTGGTAGAATTTACTTATAACAATAGTTATCACAGTAGCATTGAGATGGTGCTTTTATGAAGCTTTGTATGAAAGGAAGTGTAGGTCCCCACTGTGTTGGAATGAAGTTGGAGAAAGAGAGCTAACTGGACCAAAAAATATTAAGGATACATCTTATATGGTTTCTTTGATTAGAAAAAGATTAGAAATAACAGCTAGTAGACAGAAAAGCTATGCAGACTTGAAGCAAAAGGATATGGAATTCTAAGTTGGGGATTATGTGTTCTTGAAGGTATCACTAATGAAAGGTGTTATGAGATTCAGTAAGAAAGGAAAGTTGGCACCGAGGTATATATGGCCTTTTGAGATTATAGAGAGAGTTAGTATGATTGCTTATCAGTTGGCTTTACCTTCAAATTTGTCTCAACTGCATCCAGTATTTCATGTTTTGATGCTGAGAAAATATATTTCGGATCTTCGCATGTTTTGTAGCTCCAGAGTATGGAAGTGAATGAAGATTTGACTTATGAGGAGGAACCAGTTGCAATTGTTGACTATCAAGTTCGTCAGTTACGTTCTAAACAGATTCTTATAGTCAAAGTTTTGTAGAGGAACAACAATGTTGAAGAGCACACAAAGGAGACTAAGGCAAAAATGCGGGTAGCATATCCTTATCTTTTTCTTCAGTGAAACCTTGTACTCTTTTCTACTTGTGAAAATTCGAGGATGAATTTTTGTGAGGGAAGATTGTAATGTTTATTGATTAAATTTATAAGTTGAGTGTTATTTTACTAAAAATATTTTTAGAGAATGATTTAATGGGTAAAATTTCTACTTTTAATATTATATGTATTTACATATATATATATATAGACACACACACACATACATACATATAAATCTTTTTTATATATATATCTTTTTCTTCTTTCTTTTCTTTCCTTCTTTTTTTCTTTTTTTCTTCTCCTTACCTCCTATTGCTAGCCACCACTTGTTGACAGCCACACTTGCCACCTCCCTCCAGCTACCGCCAGCAGCTCCTTACCTCTGGCTAGCCACTTCCTTCACTCTCCCTCCACTTTCTTTCCGTCGGGCAAGGAGGAAAAGAGGTTGTTGTTGCCGCTATTGTCACCACCTCTGCCACTGCCGGTGTGTTCTCCATCCTCTGGGCAATATTTTCCCTCTGTCAATTCGTCTGATCTACACCGACAATTACTTCTTAGTGTTTGGCCAATTTCTTTGTTTTGAGTAGGAATTAGCCTTGGGTGTAGTTATATAAAATGAAATTAAAGTTGTGGGCATTTTAATTATGTATGTGTTGTAATTTTCCGTCGCCGGTGGAATATTCCGGCGACTGGGACAAAATATTTTGGCAGGCTAATAGGGAGTTATTATATTCTTAATAAATACTATAAATTGTATAGATTAAACTTTATTAAAGAAGTTTTATGAAATTATTTGTAGAATTTAAGGCATGAATTTTTGAAAGAAATTATATTTAAATATTTTTTAGAGAAAAATTTATATTTTATTGTTTATTCAGTTTTAAATTAAAATTCAAAATTGTTTAACATGTTTAAACTGATTTTAAATAATAAAAGTATAAAAATAATTTTTATAAGTAGATTGTAATTTTTAATTAATCGGAAGTAATTTCTGAAAAAAATGAATTTCTTTATTATTTTAAATGGTTAAATGAGTTCTTTAATATTTTTATTATATATTTGAATTATCTTAATAGTTTATTAAATTTAACAATAATTTTAGTTATGAAAGTTTAAAGGAAGTTTTATAAAATTAATTGATTTAAATTGTTGATTTTGGTTAAGTTAATGTGTATAACTATATTAGTTCTCAGTTGGGCATAAAATGTAGTTCGGGAGCCCAACTCGAGTTATTGGATTGCGAAAATTATAGAAGTGTTGTTTTATGCATGAATAACTCTAATTTTAGTAGAGAGATGTCCGTTTTACAAAAGAGATTCTGCCGAATTTTTGGTAGATTTCTCATAAAATGTGACATCAGGAGCAGGGCCAGTCGAAATTCTACCTAATTTTTGAATTTAATTATAATTGTGTCTTAGATTGAGTCTCTTCCTTAGAAATCTAGAGTGTATAATGATAGGATTTTAATCCAATTTATATTTTACATTTTTTTCTATAGCCACACTAGGAGCAGGGCCAGTCGAGTCAGCTTCGAGGAGTGAGTTCTACCAGTGAGTTATTATTATGTATATGCATTTCATATAGAAATTCTTACCCAACATCCATATTTTGATGTTATGTGAAATGAATAAGATTTGTTGCATTAGACCTTTACTTGGTTTGTGATAATTGTGGTATTATTAATATATATATATATATGTGTGTGTGTGTGTGTGTGTGTGTGTGTGTGTGTGAATGTCAGATTTCTTTTGGTTTGGATGTTGTTTATATATTGATATGGTTTTATCATTTTGATGTGATATTTTTAGAGGATAGTAGTAGAACATGCTACCTAGTGGGCTACATTAGGATTGTGTGCGCACTAGTATGCTAGATAGGTAGGATACGAATTTTGATTTGATATGAGATCATATGACATTGATATATGGTTAAAATGATTTATTGAGATTTATAGATAGAGAGGGATATGGTTGCAAGAGCTCAATTGACCTTTCAGGGTCTCGGGGCCAGTCCACTGCCCAATTGGATAAGAGAAATATTATTTGGATTCAAGAGGGCCTAAATGGCAAGTTAGGCATAGTATTTGAGGTTACGGGAAATTTTAGAATTCTACTCCGATCCTCCATTTGTCTCCATTTATGTCCAATTGTGTTGGTATGATAATACATTTGAGCATTTGCATGAAATATGTGTATAAATTAAATATAAATAAATATTATTATAATGCATGAGTGCTTGTACCCTTAAGTTGTGTGCATATACATAATAATAATTCACTCAATGAGGTCTAATTCCCCTCAATTATTTTTTTAGAATTTCTTCCTTCAGGCTTTCCATAGTCGTCCTCTTCACCAAACCCATTTTTCACCGGCTGATTTATGTAAATCTTAATCTAACCTTTTATTTGTATTATTTTAGATGCTGCAGTAGTAGTACGTTATTATTGTAGTGTGTTAAGTTAACTTTAGCAGATGTTATTCTATCAGATTATATGTTTAAATATTTTAGTATGATGTTATATTTGGATAATATTTTTAAGTTAAAAGTTTTAATTATGAGGTAAATTTGTGATTATGTTATGTATGAATGTTATATTTTAGGCTTGCTATGGGTTCCAGATTCGTGTGAATTTTTGTTCCCTAGCATCGGTCATGATCCTTGGGTTTGGGTCGTGATAGTAAGACTGTATCGGGGCACAGCAACTCATGTGAGATTGTTATTTCCTATACTTTGGGTATAGAGTGTATTGATATGAGTATGAGGCTCATGATTACTATCTTTGAGATAGCACTCGAGATTTATAATGCCTGTGGGGCTAATCAGAGTGGTTTGTTATACCGATAGGCACACCTGATTTGAACCTTCAATGTGCTGATTGGTACTCACCACATTTATAACAACCTTACCAGATATTGATTAATTTAATATGCTGATTGATTGAGTTGATTCAACATTAGTTAAGAGCATTTTTTTAATTGTTATTTATTGTGGCTTTGGCTAATGGTAGAATTTGAAAAAAGTGATTTATTATTATTCCTTCATTCATTTACTTTACACTCTATTTTTTTTCTTTCGGGAGTTGCGTAGTGTTCAGTCTACTCACTGTGTATTTTCTTGTGAAAATACTCACCACTCATTTGTTTTTAAATTTTTCTTTTCAGTTTAGCCTAGTTGTGTACATAGTGTAAATAGATAGTCGTGCACTAGAAGGCACAGACCTACGATATACATGGTACGGAGACCGAGATCTTATATTTCATCTGACATGATATAGATACAGACATTTCTTTCAGAGTGTCCTTGGAACCGATTGTTGTGGGCTACCACACGTATATCGAGAGAGTTTGCTTTATGGATGGGTGTCTGACTGTGATTGCAGTTGTCTACGAGACTACTCCAGGTTATCGGGTCTCTTTATCCTAGACGTAGCCGCCATCTAGCGTTATATTGTCTCTTTTTTTTTTGTCAGATGGGATTTTGTAATAGGGTTGTGATTGCTCTTCTTGAGTATAGTTATAGCAGTACACCCTAGGGCTAGCTAGGCCACTTTTCAGGGATTTTTGGGTTATACCCTTCTTTTTGGTGTATTGTTTGTATATTTTTTATTAGGCCTTTTCATGTGTTTCTTCCATTTATAGAACAATATCTATTCATGTATATAAGTGTATGTGTACATATTTATAACTGACCAGCTTAACCAGCTCTTGCCATCTTTTATATACTATTGATTGGATGCAATTATGTTTATGTGATTATATATTATTGATGGTATGGTTGATATGTATGAGTAGTTTCGATATAGAAGTGGTGCCTCTCCATATCGGTACTTCGGGAAAAATAGTGAAAGTGTTGGTGCTGTCTGACGAGGTGTCGGTGGGAAAGGGTGTCATAATTATATATGCTGCCTTTCTATGAAGTTCCTCATCTGATCAAGAGAAGTTTGTTTATGTCTTGAATCTTGCTACTTCCTTACGAGTTTTTTTTAATGGGAACGAGAAAAGAAAGGTTATAATGTTCCTAGCATGAGGCTCTCTCACAAATGATTTTACTTCAGTTTAACAACTTGATAAACATCAATATTTGTAAACAATTTGTGCCTTCATTCTTGCATCCCTATCATCCAGGTTCTAATGAAGGAAAAAAAAAATTTTTTTACAGTCTTTAGGGATGATCAGGTCTACAATAAGAATAACAATTATTTTCTTTTATTGGCTCAAGTTATCTCCTTTCTTAGAGATATAAGTTTGACGCATCAAAAAGATGATATCCTTTTTAACCTCTACAACACAATAAGTATGGCTAGAAAAGAAAAAAAATATAAAAGGACAGCTGAGGTAAGGGGGGATTCAGAGGATGCAGCCTAATAGACATGAGCAAACTTTTGCTTTTTTTAGGCATGGGTTGTTTTTAGTTGGTTAGGTTGGTAATGAAATAATTTTTTATCATTTGTATATTTGTTATCCATCCCTAGCTAGGTCTCAGGTCTTAGTTTTTTTGTCTAGTTTGCTTTTTCTACCTCTTCTAGTCTTAGTTATAAGTGATACTCCAAAATTTTTTGGAGAGTAATGATTATGACTAGAAGTGGCTACTTAGATGGTAGTCCCTAAGGTGGTGTAGTAAATTTTTGTTTCTACTTTAATCTTTGTATTGTTTCAAGTTTTCTTAATGAAAGCAACACTTAAAAAAATTACAAATAATTTGTGGAAATTTTCGTATAAAATAAATACCAATACATAAGAAAATATAGCATCTTTAATGTAGAACTCAAATCTAACAAGAAAATTAGCTCCAATCACTGAAATAACATATTACATACATGAAAAGAACAAGAGCATATTACGATGTAAAAAAAAAAAAAAAAAACAAGCCCACCACTTAATTTTTTTTTGGATAAAAGTAAGAATTTTTAGACAAGGGAATAAGAAGATGCAACTACAAATAATCCTCTAAAGCAATATCGACAGGAACATCATATCCAAAAACCATTGAGTAATCATCTAACTCGTTAGATGTGAACTTAGGTATCCTCCAACTTCTTGCAACTTCAAAGTCATTGCCACTTGTTAGGAGCTCCAACACTTCGCTCATTGATGGACGCCAAATTGAAGATTGTCTCACACAATATGATGCGGTTAGCACTAATTTGTACATTTGGTCTTCATCAAAATTACCTTCCAATGTTGGATCAGCTAATTCTGTGATCTTTCCAGTTTCCATTAGAGGCTTTGCCTACAAATGGGTACAAGCAAAGCCAATTTATAGTGGTTTACTATTAAGAGATATAAGGATATTAAAAAAAGAAAAATTAAACCAACATTTATTGGTTCAAGTGGTAAAAAGTTTCAATTTTTTTTATTCAAAGTTAATTTCGAGGTTTGTATATTGAAACAAAAAATTGTAAGAGTTTTATGGGATTTATCCAATTTAATCTATATTAGTGGGAGCTCTTACGACTATTGATATAATTATAAAAAAATTGATTGATCCAGATTAATTAAAACCTTTGTGGTTACCAGATACGGAAAGTAAGTATCAAAAAAATATATATTTAAATGAATGGGGCTCAAATTAGTGGAGACTGTTATAACTACTGAACACTAAAGGTAATTATAGAAAGAGCAGTGATAGGTAATGCAGGCCAAGATATTGTGGCCCGCAAAATGGTAAAATAATAATAATAATAATAATAATAATAATAATAATAATAATAATAAATTTATATTTTTAGCTTTTGATTTTACAAAGGGACAAAAAAATTAAAATATTACTAGTCATGAATCCGCGCGTTGTGCGGAATATTTATAAAATAATATATTTAGTTGTTGAATAAATAAATAATTGTGTCCAATAAACAATTATAAATTAATCTTTGGGTTACCAAGAGGCAATAAATATTAGTAATTTTATGGTGGTTGATACTAAATAGAGTTTTAGGTTAAAAGGAGTTTATTTTAAGTAAATAATTAAGTAAAAAAATTTTATATATTTTTTAAAAAAATATTATGAATTTTTAGAATTTAACTCATAGACTTATAGAGCTGAATACTAAATAAAGAGGAAGGAGACGTGTCAAAATTTGGACTTAATAATTTTAAGGCAGAAAATTTAATATATACTAGTCGTGAATCCACGCATTGTACGGAATGATTATAAAATAATATATTTAGATGTTGAATGAATAAATAATTATGCCGGATAAACAAATATAAATTAATCTTTGGGTCACGAGGACGCACTAAATATTAGTAGTTTTATGGTGGTTGATACTAAATAGAGTTTTAGATTAAAAGGAGTTTAATTAATAGTTTTATGGTGGTTGATACTAAATAAAGTTTTAGGTTAAAAGGAGATTATTTTAATTAAGTAATTAACTAAATAATTTTTATATATTTTTTAAGAAAATATTGTGAATTTTTAGAATCAATAAATAAGCTTATAGAACTAAATATTAAATAAAGATGAGGAAAATATGTCAAAATTCGGGTTTAATAATTTTAAGGCAGAAAATAAAAGGAGTTTATTTTAAGTAAGTAATTAACTAAATAATTTTTATACATTTTTTAAGAAAATATTGTGAATTTTTAGAATTTAACGCATAAGCTTATAGAGCTAAATATTAAATAAAGAGGAGGGACACGTGTCAAAATTTGGGCTTAATGGTTTTAAAGCTGATAATTTTTAAAAGGAGTTTATTTTAAGTAAGTAATTAACTAAATAATTTTTATATATTTTTTAAGAAAATATTGTGAATTATTAGAATTCAACACATAAGCTTATAGAGCTAAATACTAAATAATAGAGCTGAATACTAAATAAAGAGGAGGGGTAGATGTCAAAATTTGGGTTTAATGATTTTAAAGCCGAGAATAAAAAGAGTTTATTTTAAGTAAGTAATTAACTAAATAATTTTTATATATTTTTTAAGAAAATATTGTGACTTTTTAGAATTTAACACATAAGTTTACAGAGCTGAATACTAAATAAAGAGGAGGAACACATATCAAAATTTAGGCTTAATAATTTTAAGATTGAGATTTTAATATATATATATATATATTTGGTAATTTATTGCCACCGCTAAAAAACTGTAGCGGTCAGATCGACATATAACATTACCTCATAGAAAATATTCCAAATTAGTCGGGCCTTGTAGCAAACAGAAGATAAATACTAAAGAAAAAAGAAAATGATGTGTTCATACCCATAAAAGAAGGTTTTGCTTGGAAGAATCCACAGGCCTCCGACCTGAAATAATCTCCAAAAGCAGGACTCCAAATGCAAAAACATCAGTTTTCTCATCCACAATTCCATGCATGAAGTACTCTGGCGCCAAGTACCCAAATGTACCCTCAATTGGAATCACAGCATGATGAGTCCACTTGTTAGGAAGCCATTTCGCTAGACCAAAATCTGTTATCTACATTGACAAAAATCGATTCCTAAACAGGGCAAAAAGAAAACAGCACAAAATTTACCAAGAAACAGAGCTTGCTTAAAGTACTTGCTAACCTGGGGTTCATAATCAGGCCCAAGAAGAACATTAGAGGCTTTTATGTCGCGGTGTATTATTCTGTGCTTGCAGCATTTATGCAGATAATGCAGACCTCTAGCCACTCCCAGTGCGATCTTGTATCTTACTTCCCACTCCAGTGACTTGCTTGTTTTACCTGATCACCATGAAAACACTTTCTGCTTCAATTTCTACTACAAAGGTGTGATTCGTTTATTGGGTGCAAAAATTCAGCATTTCAGGAATGCTTATTACTCAAGTGTTACAGGAACTTTGACAATGCATTATACAAAGGCTTAATGGTACCAAAAACTCATAAGGATTGCAACTTATTGCAAATTTGTTCTAATTTTAAATTTAACAAAAATGTCATAATTGAGCTAATTATTTGTAATATTGACACAAAATGGAATTTGGTAAAAATTAAAAAATGCATTTGTGACCTCTGAACTAGGCTTTTTTGAAATGGCCATGTGTGTGTCTTTTTCATCAATTTTGGATAAAATGCAAATTATGCTACAATTGCAAAATTTTAAAAGTTCGAAACAAATTTGCAAATGTCACATTGTGACTTTTGATACTAGTAAACCTTATATAGATCAAGACGATGTTGTCTTACAATGCAATGCAGAGGCCAAATTTCCATTTTGAGAGAAGTTGAAAATGAGATAAAGTCCATTCTCAATGCAGCAACCGACTAAGTTAGCAGTATTGGGATGGCAGACATGTCCAATAATTCCCAATTCCGTAAGGAACTCTTTCTCCTTGGTAGCGTCCTTATTGTCCTTAGCTAACCTCTTTACTGCAATTGTTCTTCCATCAGAAAGATCACCTCTATACACTTCTGAATAGCCGCCTCTCCCTACTATATTATCTGTTGAAATTGTTTCCATATTAGCCAGGCAGCACATACCAACATAAGCTGGAAAAAAGAAAAAATTGACAATGGGATAGTAATCATGTGGGCAGGTTCCCACTCGTAATTAAGAGTTGAACTCAACTCCTGGCGCTATGATGCACGAAAACTTCAACTAGTAAGTGTTTCCACATTCAGAAACATTTCGTTATTGGAGGCGGGCAACATTCATTAGGTACTGTCAGACCTTCCTCTCTGAATTTTGGAAGTACTAAAAAAAGAAGAAAAAAAGTACATGAACCTGAAATTGGCATTGTTACCTGAATGGAAATTATTTGTAGCATTGGCAATCTCTTCATAGCTGAAGCACATGAGCAAAGGTTGTTGCTTTTCTTTGTTTGAAAAACTGTCATTTCTTTTTCTTAAAGGTGAACTAAAGATTGAAGAGATAATTTTACATGCAGACATTTGCTTTCTTATTTTGGGTTCAGTTTTGAACTTGGGAGGCAGAGGAAGTGACTCTGCACTACTTGAGCCTTCATAGCTGATGGTGTCATCTTCTGTGCTGTGAGATTCTGCATCAAGTTCATCTAGTACTGTTCTTGGTGATGGATTTTTCTCACTATTTATTTCTGATTCGATATCCTTCTCAACAACGGACTCGGTGCTTCCATTATTGCAATTGTTACCAAGATTGTCTTTGCACAACCGCCTTGAGCTTGACTGAGGAGTTTCTGCAATGAGTGAAACATTCGACAAACTTGGAATTAAAGTTGGTTAAATTTTTTTTTTTCCGAGTTACCATTTTACAATATCAGAAAGAAAGAAGTTGGGTTAGTTCAAGTGGTTGAGTGAGTTCAATTTTTAGGTTCAGCACCCAAAGAAAATAAAATTTCTCTGAATGAACTAGGCCTATGTGGAGATCGCCTAAGAAGGGAACAGTTAGGCGCCAACATCTTGAAAGAAGGGTAATGGACGATTTATTGTACCAACCAAAAAAGAGAAAGAAAAAAGGAGAAAAGATACTAAACCCTTTACAAAAGCTGAATCTGAATTTTGCCAAGGTTGTTCACGTTTGCCAATAGAAACCACTGTGCAGCTTCCAGGGGCATGCTTAAAACAATACCTTACAGGTTCATGCCAGGTTCTAGTACATTCCAAGAAAAGAAAAGGGCAATGTCATATTCATATATACATGAATGATTACATCAAAGAACAATGAAAATCTCAAAGCCAAGCTCTCTTTCTCACCTATTTGATCTGCTTCTCAAGCCCCGGAGAATAAGATAATCAGCTGAAATTGATTTTGCTTCCTCAATTAGTCCTTTAGCAATACTCGAGCTAAAACCGACTCTAGCCTCCAAATTTATCTTTAAAACAAAAAGAACAATAACAATCTTAGGCTTAGTGACACTGAAACTGTCATCAGATTATCAGAGCATACAGTGCTGAATAAGTATAACAGAAGGGTACCTGCTTGGATTGGCAGGTTCTGGCAAATTCTCCAAGCACAGAGATAACATGAGCTTTAGCTCGGCGAATTTGTGATTGCCTCTTCTTATTCTTCTTCATTGTCTCATCACCAACTGCATAAATAACAAAATATTAACTCACGAAATCAAGTACTAGCAAACAATGTGAACTAATACTCAAATTTAAGTATAAAAAGAATCTAACCAAGAACATGGACAGCAACAATGTTGTCATTAGGACGAGCAAGAACAGTAATTGCCCATGATAGAAGCTCTTTACTATCATCAGGGTCTAAAGAAATGCCTATTAGTATTTTAGCTGGAGCTGATGAAGGGATCATTTACTTCCTTTTTTTTTTTTTTTTTTGCGTATGTTTGTTTGCTTGTGTACAAGTGTTGTTGTGATATAATGAAAGAGAACTGAAACTGAGGAGCTTAATAATAAGTAGAAGGGAAGGAGCAGAATGATTAAGGTTAGTAGAGTGAGTGATGACACATTAGCTTTGCCTTGATTGTATTAGTCTTGTTTAACAAGACATAAAAAGAGAAAAGAAAGGGTTTTACAATGGCAAAGAAAAGAAGTGATTAGAATTATAATTGTTATGGTTGGGTGCTTTGGGGTATAAGCAAAGGTGATAGGAAATGGGCTACATGGTATTTGATATTGTCTTGCTATTTAAGCCAAGAGCTTCAAAAATTGGCTAAAAAAAAGTTCTACTTTGTGGGATTTGGTAGGAGAGGGGCTATTTGCCACTCAAAAAAGAGCAAGAGAGGCCTCACCTTTTATCATAAATGAAGCGTTGAGAAGAAACTAACGGTTTCACTTTCCACATGGAAGAGAGAGGGATAAAAGATTCTTTATTCAATTAATGGAATAAGACAATGGAGGTTTTGTTTTTAGATTGGACACTCCAATCTTACATTTGGCAACATATAGTTATTGTTCGTCTTACTCATATGCATTATATGAGATACAAAATTGATATTTTTAAGAGATTATGCAATTTCACTTTAACCCCAGAAAAAAAAAATCTCCTTCAATTGTACAAAAGGGTAACTTTTTAAATAAGTGAAATATATTTAAATGTTTTATATTTGAGGAATAATAGAAATAGAGTAATAAATGTAATTTTCTTATCGAATTAAAAACACGAGCTCTTGTTTTAAATCATTCTCCTCAACAAAATTTGAACTGAATCTCTTAATGTATATTTGAGATAATCTTGATACTCATGATTAATTTAATTAGAATGAGGAAAATTTGTGAATTTTTTTATTTTGTGAAATATAATTTTGTGTGACGTTATATTTCTTAGAGTGGCTTTGATCTATTCTACAATACAAAAGGTGTTATAGCGAAGGAGCATATATAGATTGGTTGCTTTCGTCTCAATTGACAGTTTGACACATGCACCTCTTCAGAAAGTTTTTCCTTCTTAATTCTCCGCCTCTGCAGCTGCAACTTTACTTGCAAGCTTCATCGATGGCACTCTTTTTTTTCTTCAGTATTCACCTAACCTTGAGCATTCCACTGGAAAACCACCTTCACGTGCTATGTGAAGAATTTCATAGCACAAAAAATTGTTATTATACAATATATGACCTACTCGCCTTTAGGTTCATTAACTTCTGTAGGTGTTGCTCACTTGCTATTTCACATGTCCTTTCGTCTCCTCTTTTATGATATGGGGAGGGCCGGAAGTGTGCTCCCTTGGCTCTCTTGTTGCTCTTTTCTGGATCCAAAAAGAGTACTTGGATATATATATATTTGGAAATCAAATTTATAATATTTTTTGGTTTAATCATATTTAGTATCGGGTAGTTATAAGTATCTTAACCAATCCAATATCGTAGGGTGGATTGTGTAAAAAGAAAAAACTCTCTTAGTGTCTTCTTTTTTATATATATATAAAATGTTTGAATTTAAAATTTTATTTAAAAAAAATCTAAACTTTTTGGTATTTGGATCAACAAATAATAGTGAGTTCATAAATTTTAAATTCCATGTAAAGAGTATTTGCCTTTCTCTTTGTCACACCTCATCCTTCTTACAACCATTAATACACAATCATCTACAGTAATTACTTCCTTAATCCATTTATCATGCTTAATGAGCTTGTAAGGTTATATATACACTTGGTATCACTATTTAAAACACGTACAAATTAAAACCTTATTGGATATTTGCTTAATGTTGCTATATCCATTCATATCATCATTGATCACATATTTAACTAGATTCATCCATGATCATACATCTCATATATAAAAGTGATAGGCACCACTGTGCCATTCATCCATCCATCATTTACAATATGAATATATACATCAATATATAATCAGAGTACTAACTGCTG
>CATIWO010283337.1:0-19149 GCA_949673435.1 Macaranga tanarius | reverse complement strand
CTGACCTGACCCAACAAGCTAAGAGCATAGCAATCATAGCCAAAGCTTGAAAAGAAAGGCAACCAATGCTCAGCCCAGCACCAAGCAGCATGATAGCTTCCATGGACAAAAACAAGAGGTGGGTTTTCAATTTCACTGCTTTTCTTATCACCTGCAACAACGTCAACACCCTTTTGCTCAATCACCTCCATGTTCAGCCCAGAAGGAAGTTGGTGGAAAAGACGGGTTTGCCCACTCTTCAACTCGTAAGGAACCCGCATTTTGTGGGAATTGTGGAGAGCAGCAAGGGGTTTTATGGTCATTTTATGTGTTGGGAGGTTTGGCTTGAACACTGAGAGAAGAGAAGAAGCTGCCATTGCTGCCTGTCAAGTTCTGTTACCTACCACATTATCTTTCTTCTTGACTTGTTTTATTTTTGTTTTCTTAATGGGTTATGATAACGACGGTAGCAAACGGTTTGTCGTTTTATGACAGCCAATGTTTTTTTCCTGTCGTTTGCGGGGGCTATAGCAGATGTACAGATTTGGAACTATTTGGAACTATTTTTCTTATATACATTTATACACTTGCAGACTACATATTTGAGTAAAATGAAAATTATTTAGCTATGGTTTTCTACTAAAATTAAATATATTATTTTTTAATTTGTTTGAAACCAGGGAAAGGAATTAATTATTAATGTGTTGAAGAGAAGTATACCGTTAGACTACTCAACCTTTTACAAAATTAAATATATTATAAGAAGAAACTATTGCTAGTAATTCAATGAGCCAAGTGACAAAAGGTGTAAATATTGGATTCAATTCACTAATATTATAGTGTTTCATTATGTTTAATAAATGGAGGGGTTAAGACTTAAGAGCAAAAAAAATTGAAATTTCTTTGCGTTATGTTTATATGAATATCCCACGAGTCAAGTAGCGAAATGACAAATCCACTCATGGTATTAAAAGATTATGGATTTAATCATAGACTGTTTAAATTCCCCTCCTTACTTAAAAATATTTATATTTATATGAATAGATGGTAGTCCATTTTGACTGCTGGATTAGAAAAAAAATCAATTTGTTTGGTTGCAGAGTCCTTGTTTACACTGGTCATCCTCTCCAAACTATCACTGAACATAAACTGTTGTATTTACTCAGATTTCACTCAATATCAAAAATAGAACTTTCAGTAGATGTTTAAGCCACATATCTACAGGTAACATCACCTAGTTCAGCCCCCAACAATGGAACAAGTTGAATCTGAAGAAATGAAAACCATGGTTTTTAATCTGGTAGTGTGATTCTTAGGCTGGATAAAAAGGGCTGTGCTTTATCATATTCTAAAGAAATGAAGGGTTTGGTTTGGTTTTCTTGAATTCTTTCTAAGGTCAGGTACAATGTTCCCTCTGCCCATCCTGTAGGGTCTGCCAAAAAATCCCAACCTAGGCACAAAAAGAGCGATTACAAGCTTGAAAAAGTGCTGCCCTGGCCTCCAAATTCTAAAAGAAACTTGAGCACCATTATTTTAACTAACTCAACTTAGGTCTGCTCCTTATTTTATCAACATTTCAACAATTTATTATGCATCACTGAACTGTGAAAATAATGTAAAACAATTTCATACTCCATCACCATTTTTTTACATTAGGCAATTTGCAAATATTCCAAAACTACTAAAAGACCAGTTTGAAGCAACTTTTTGTAACAACATGTAAAAGGGTGTTTGTTTTTTTCTTTTTTAATTTTAACTGATAACTCAAGTCCAAGAATCGAAAAATGCCAACCGAATAAACGAGATTGTTTGGTTTGTGGTTTAGATTCTGCAGAGTAGTTTGGACAACTTTTTTGGCTTTGTTTTACTGCAATGACAACATTTTAGCAGAATTATTGATTCGGTTCTGTAGTAAGCACAGTGTTTCCACTGCAGAAAAAGAGTACTGTTAGCTGTTGGATACTTTTACTTCAAAGTTATGTGCATTATCTGGATGTTCCCTTAGCCTTTTGTTGTTTTCAGCTTGTCTGTTTCTTTGCCACAAATCTTTCTAATACGTGACCTCTTTTCATCCATATATGAACTCTCAATTCTGTATTAAAAAAATTACAATGTTTGTGACTTGTTGTAAATTTGTTCCAACTTTTAAAATTTAATAACATGTCCTATTTTAGCACATTATTTGCAGTTTTAGCATAATATACAGTTTGGTAAAAAAAAAAAAAAGTACATGCGGCATCTGAGTTGGTCATCTGTGTATCTTTCTTTTTTTTTTTAAATTTTAATCGAAGTGCAAATTGTGCTAGAATTATAAATAATTTGACAAATTAGGACAATTTTGCCAAAATTTAAAGATTGGAACAAATTTGAACCAATCTTGTGATTTTTTATACCAATAGACCTATATAAAAAATATAACTAAATGCTCATCTCTTTCTGCAGTTTACTGAACTATTACTAGCATTCTGCAAAATATACTGCGCCCACTGTGGCAAGCAGCAAAAATGTATGATCATTCTAAATATATAGTTATGCTTGTAGTCACCATGCACAACAAGAATCACTTATGGGGATCACAATAGTTACTATAGTAATTTATAAATCATGTTCAGAAGCTAGGGCTTACAGCTAGCCCCCTTTCTGATGTGATTAACTCCACCAAGAGGTGCATCGTACTTAGTCAAATGATGGATTGAGAATCATTAAAAACAAGAAAATTGAGTAGGAATTTAGCTGCTAAATGCTAGCAAATCACGTGCAGAATTTTGTTCTTTTTGTGAAAGAAAAAGAGTCTGCTACTACTCGACCGTTTCTTGAAACTTTTTATCCTCTGTAAATGAGCAGCCAGCAATACAAGAAATGACTTGGGACTTGAATTTTCTTTTTTCTTTTTTTCTTCTCTTATCTTTCACTTTACAGTCGTTAGCTTTACTGTATGTTTTCTGTTTTAGCAAAGTAAAAAGGATGTATACTGTATAGTATATGCTTTATTTGCTCTATGATATATAATGGACCCACACTACTGAATATATGCATATCCTTTACATGGACCTACCATAGAAATTCAGCTTCAGAAAAAAAAATCCCCACTTGTAAATCTCATGCTTTTTTTTTTTTTTTCATCTAAAGCATAGTATCCATAGCTGATTAGACTCTAAATAATATAATTAGACCCGGATAGGACCACAAAGCCGCAAAAATCTCCCAGCAACTGATTTTGGAAATCTTATACTTTCATATATATGTTTTTTTTCCTTTTCTTTGCTTCCTTAACTGTAAAGCAAAACAAATGAAATTAATATTCACATTTTGATATAAGCCAATATCCAAATTACTATTTGTTAGTTAATTAATAATCCTTTCATCTGTTTTAATAATACACAATTCTTGCTTCCTTATAAATTCTACCCTCAATCTCTCTTTTCTTGTAAACCAACATTGAAGGGTCTCTAAGAAGCATTCTACCTTGAAACATATTTTCATGGCTGAGTTTACAGAATATTTGCAGAGGTTTAGACCTCAACCCTTTACAGAAATGGGTATGGATATGAACGTACTTATGTCGAAGCAGCAGCAGCATTTTCCCGAGCTAAATCCAAGCACAAGCTTTGAAAATTTCAGTGCTGCTGACTTCTCTGTAGACTCATTCTTGGCCCACCAACAACAGCTGCAATTTCCAGTTTCAAACTATGGTCAGGACAATATTAGTGTTAACGATGTTTCATGTAGCTCTTTCCATCAGGACATCTTGAATTCACCAGCAGCAGCAGCAGCCCCACTTATTCAATCTGTCAACTCTAGTCAACATGTATTCTTCCCTGACATCAAGAAGAGAAAAGTTGAGGTACAATCAACAAGCAGTTCCAAGAACGTTTCTCCTACAACTTCTATTACTACCAATACAAAGCAGAAGGTTAATAATGTAAGTATATGACTGTTTCTTGAACTATATTTTGTGTGTTTTTTGTAAATTCCAGTTCTGAAATTGCAATTTTTTATCCAGCATTTTATGTGGTTGATTCTTGATATTTTTATTTAAACAGAACTTGGGCAGAGGCAAGAAAGGGAAGAATAAAGAGAAAGAAGTGGAAAAAGCAGATGAAGTTATTCATGTTAGAGCAAAGAGGGGCCAGGCCACTGATAGCCATAGTATAGCAGAAAGGGTCAGTCTTGTATTGATTTTGGCTTTACTTAATTACTAGCTTTGTCTTCTAGGATTATAATTATGGTGATGAAATGAAGAAGTTTACTGTAGTTAATGATGTATTTTAATTGTTTATCAGGTAAGAAGAGAGAAAATCAATAACAAGTTGAGATGCTTGCAGGACCTTGTTCCAGGATGCCACAAGGTAAAGTAAAACAGAAATGCAGTCGTATTAAATTAGTTGTTGGGAGAATTTTATAATCCTATTCAGGTTGAACTGGATTAGTCAGAGCCTAATGAGCTCTAAAGTGGTTTAGACAAAAAAAAAAAAAAGTAAAATAGAAGATAAGTCATATGCATGTTATTATTATTATTATTTTTTGTTCAAGAAAAAATGAATCCTGACATGGGTTTATGGATTTGCAGTCAATGGGAATGGCAGTTATGCTAGAGGAGATAATCAATTATGTCCATTCATTGCAGAATCAGGTTGAGGTAAAGACACATAATCTGAAGTATAACATTATTTTTTTTTATATTAATTTGGATTAAAACTGAAGTTATTGTTCAAAATACAGTTCCTGTCAATGGAGCTTGCAGCAGCAAGTTGTTCTTATGACCTCAACTTGGAAACAGAATCTTCTAAAAAGGCTCAGGTGCTTTTCCAATATCTTTTTCAAGCTATTTTTCTCTTTCCTGAAAATTTAATAGAATAAAAAATACTCTTGAAATCTTGAGTCCTTACTAGGCTGCCTTATTTTGTATGCCTAACCTATTACAAGATGGGATGGTCGACACATTTGTTTTTTCTTATTCTTTTTTAAACAAATATTTTATTAGCACAAAATAAAATTAAAAAATAATAATAATAAAGGAAAGCACTATTAAGCAAAGCAACCCTTTTCCAATCAAAATACAAAGATAAGTTTTATGTGCTGGACTTGCCAGTTTCATGTATAAATGCAGTGTATACCAGCCTAACTTGCACTAATGAATTAATGCATAAATACCTTGTCGAAATCCTAGAATATATACTAGTTAGAGAGTGGTCTAGCGGTTACTATTCTCTAAGCGTATTTTATGATATGCAGGATTCAAATTCTGTTAACTTTGATTTATGAAATTAATTTCCACTTGATTTAAAAGAGAAAGGTTATCTGTTGAACAATCCATTTGCACTAAATCATAAAAATTAAATGTGATACACAATATAATTAATATAAGTGCATAGGAATCTGTGCAAGTTTAAGAAAAAAAAGAATGATTGTGAGTGTTGATGAATGGTTTTTGCAGGTAACAAATTCACCTGGGGCACAGGAGACACAGAAATGGTTAAGAGAACGATATGGACAGCTAGGTTGCTACCAGTCTACATGGTCCATATGACTGCATTTTTGGCCATACTCTTTGTTAATTACTACAAAAGCACATGAATATGTTTCCTAGCTACATCTCTTTACCCTTTTCTTTGTTCTTCTTTTCCTACAAATCAACCATGTCTCTACTCATGTAGCAAACATGCTAATGATATTATTCATTACTTCACAAAAAGGGTCCAGAAACAAAGTACAAAGAGAAAAATAATATATATTTCTGTTTATTTTTCCAATTTTTTATGTTTCTTCCCTTCATTTTTTTTTTTGATGTCTTGCATGGGCTACAACTATTCCATTCTCTAATTTAACTCGAGTAATTTGTTGTGTATAGTGTTTTATACATGTATTTTGATGTTGACCTGTCGGCAAGAGCACTTCAAGCGCCATTGGACTTGGATAGTTCTTGACTTCTTATGTATTTCTTTTGCATTTTTCAATTATTTTTGTGATCTAAAATCTGATATTTGGACGACTTTTTTACCCATATTTATGTTCAATTTCACCAGACAATTGCACATGTGATTCCCTGAAACAACGAAGAGTTTTCAATTGCAACAGAATCTAACAAATGACCCTCCTCTTTCACCAATAATAATGATTATTTAGCTATAATTCTATCATTTGTCCATAAAATATTTATGCAATCTTAATCACACTTGCATTTGATGAGTAAAATGTTGATGTTATTTGATCAATAGAGACTTTTTTTAGTCCAAATTATAAATAGTATTATCAATCACGTTTTGAGTTTTATATATAGAGAATTAAACAATTATTGGAAGAGTTTTGCCCTCTTTATGAGGTCCATTTACCTTGAACTCTAAAATAGTCAGAGTTCATGTGACTATCGGGTACAAGGGACATCAAATGCATCTATATATATATATATAAACTGTACAATAAGAAATGGTCATGTGTAGTTCTTTCGTTTTAAATAAGATACAAATTAATTTCATAAGGCAACCACAACTGAATTCAAACCTCCAGTTGCCTTTTTTATATTCTTAGATTATGTTAATTAACAACTATATCGGAACCCTTAGGCTTGATGTATTAATTCCTTCAGAGTGGAGCACATATCTCCTTAATGATCATTTCCTTGAATCGGTTTTGCCTATAAAAATGTAAGCCATTAATGCTGATACTAAACATCATATGGCAAAAGTTTAGATTTGTGAATTGAGAACACATATGTCTGATGAAACAGCTGGACCAACTTTGTTAGCACAGATATTAAAAACAACAGTCCAAATGAAATAGACTTCACAAGTGGTGCCACTTTATTTTTATTTGCTTTCTGGTGTCTGTTACTCTTTTAGGTGATAAGTTTCAATCACACCATCAAATATTTGATGAGTAATAAAAACCTAGTGGAAGCAATATATTTCCATGGCCACAATTTGATGTTAACAATTGCTATTGATAGTCAATCAATAGAATGGAGCATCAACAAATGTAATTAATCAATTGCTTCATTTCAAAGGCTCAATATACATATGAAAGGAAATTGCCATCAGGACTTAGTGGTGATAATCACATGGCTTCAAGGTGGGTTTTTTTTGGCTAAGTGATGGGTTACTATCAAAATGAAATGGTGCAGTCTGTTTTAAAGGGACAGGCAGAGGGTTTGTGGCATCCAACAACAATGACAAATGGACAGAAAACAATCTAAGAATTATCCAAAAGAACATGGCCTACAACACATATAGATGAACAGAATCTCATGGATGTTGCCAATTCATATTGATGAATGATTGTAATGAATAAATGTAGTGGAATAATTACATGGGTCATTAACATTTTTTTTTATATATTTACAGATGCATTGCATCCAAATATATATGTTAGAAGACAGCTTGATAATGGGCCATATTTTGTTCACAAGAGGATGGAGCAATATGGGTTCTCAGATTTCTTAATTGAAAATGACTAATAAGAATCTTTATATAACTTTCTGATACATATCTACACAACTCATCTATATTTCTTTGACTCCTTTTTGACAATTTCCCACTGGGATTTCTGTTGGTTCATGCACTATGAAACTAGACCATTAATTGCCTTTACTAATACCATTCCCATTGTACAAGTCTTCAAAGTCAGCAATGCGCATGCTATTGTTAACATAACCCCATTTGAGGTGGGATCTCTCCAAATTTGTATATATGTAACAGGTGTCTATGTGAATGTTCTCTGTCACGAGAATGAAATAGACATGTTTATTTTATATCATAAGCATCATATGAGCATGATATATAAGTCTATTCTGGTCTAATACACTATAAAATGAACTTATAGTAATGAAATCGACTTGACTAAGTACAAAATTAACTTATAATAATGGAATCGCCTTAATTATCATATTATAGATTATAGATTATGGATTATCATATATTATAGGAATTTGATTGAAATGACTCGCTTATATTGATATGTCCATAATGCAAAAGTTACTTTTCTTGTAGCTTGACCACTTACAAATCTCACTATAGCATGAGTTGATTGTTTGATAATGGTAAATTATACTCCAAAGATCAGAAAGTCCATAAGCAAACTGTCAAATTACAAAACTCAATCAACTCAAATCATCTCAACTACAATGCCATTAGACTAGACTACATGGGTGGGTCTTTTTCTTGCATTTTGTTGTATCTATAGCCAATCTTTCTTTTTTTAACTATTGTGATATATGCACACTTTATGGCCAAGTCATTCTTTTGTCTTCCTTTTTTCCTTTTCCTCACAACAATGAAGTGGGTGTCAATTGAATTGGGTTTGATTGATAACTAAAGTATGTCCCAGTTATATTGAAGTGATCCGAAATAGTCATTTATTTATTTTGTCTGTAAAAGGAATCATATAATGCCTTTTTTTTTTTTTTTTTGGGTTTAATGATTCACAAAGCATGTTATATTCCGTCTTCTCCAAGTAATGTTTGGTATGCAACCTTTTCAAATAACTATAGCTCACTTCTCTTTTTATGCAATGGTTTCTCCATATTTTTTTTCAGTTTGATGCATTTGATGTTCAATTTGATTATTTTAAAATTCAAACAGAGTAGACCTCATGAGGAGATAAAATTCTTTGAATATCTACTTCTCCATATATAAGAATTAAATTCAAAATTTTTACTTAAAATAATCCACACTTTTCATCACATGAACATTGGTAGTTCTCCATAAGTTTTAACTTGGCAACATTGATACTCTAAGATCTCCAATGTTGAGATAATAATTTCTTTTTTTTAAAAAAAAAATAGTCTATTAAAGCTACACGTTTTTTAAGGGTACAGATTTAAACTAAGGATATGCTAAACAGGAGGATAGATGCCTAACTAAGAGCTTAGCAAAGAAATGGACCCAAAAAATAATGTACAGTTTCAAAACAAATAACACTAGTGAAGCAAAGCCAAAATTGTAGGGATAAATGACATATGCATGTCATTTTTAAGAAGCAGTATGAAACTTGAAGTGACCATGGAGAGATGTCTTTGCTTACAGTATATGTACATATATGTGTGTGGACATATCTATGCATATGGATCCATCTTGTGTTGTCTACATGTCTCTTTGTCTCTCTGTCTCATCCTTATTTAGTTTCTTTTACATTTTGGAAATGTATCACGTAGTTGTGCACCCTAAGTTTATGGCTTGCAAGTTAAATCTTACCTCTGCCTTAGCTTCTATAGGCATAAAGAAATGTGCATAAATTGGATACTCTCAAGTGCATCTCTTCATTATTATATGCAGCAATCATATGGTAGTGAGTAATCTATTACCCCTCGCATGTGCTTGCATGGAATTTGAGCCTTTTTTCTTACACCATGGGACATGAAGAAAAGATATGTTGTCCCCTAGGCCTGTTGTTGAATTTGAACCTTTAAAAACATTTTTTAAAAATATATATATATATATATTAGCCGAACAGAACTCATAAGAGAGATAAAACTCTTTTAATATCTACTTCTACGAATATAAAACTTAAAGGAATAAGGTTCAATTTGGCCCTTAAACTTTTTAGAAAGGTTCAAATTGGCCCTTTTTGACAATTTACCCCCTTAATTTTTCAATAAAGGTCAAATTGGCCCTAAAAATTTCATTTACACTCCTATTATTTGAGATGTACATAAATATCATAATAAAAATTACAAATAACTCCATGATACTTTAGCTATTTAATAAATTAGTCCTTACTCTTATAAAAACATTTAGTAAAAATTTAAAAATTTATTTGTTAAAATTATATTTAAACCCTTAATTTATTTATGGTATATTATATTATTAAACAAATTTATTTAGTCACCAATAACTTCTAATAATTTTTTTATATGTTAAAATTTATTTCATTTATTATATTATTAATTTGTATATTAATATATAAAATTTTAAAATATTTCACTCAAATTTTTAATTTTGACATAAATATCTTAATTTTTCTAAATATATTATATTTTATTATTAAATATGTAATATTTAGTAGTTAACTATAATACTTAAAAAATCAATTATTTTTATAAATTATAAAAATTTAAATATATATATCATACATTTAACATAAAAATACATTAATCTAATTACTAATTTTGTAATTATTGAATTATTTTAAAATAAATAATATTTACATAATAACTAAAATAATATAAAAATTAAAAATATATTAATACATGTGTTAAAAATTTTATTAGTATTATATTATTTATTAAATTTTAAACACATAAATTTAAATTTAATACTTGTATTAATGCTTTTCAACTTTTTATATATGTATGAACATATATTTAATTTTACCAATATTTATAGTTATTAACTACATTGATGTATTTTAGTATTAAATAAATAATATTTAAATATGTATTATTTATTAAATGTATGATGCATATTTCTAATTTTTTATACAATATAAAAATAAATGATA
This sequence comes from Macaranga tanarius, assembly GCA_949673435.1. Classification (NCBI taxonomy): domain Eukaryota; kingdom Viridiplantae; phylum Streptophyta; class Magnoliopsida; order Malpighiales; family Euphorbiaceae; genus Macaranga; species Macaranga tanarius. The sequence continues at coordinate 8,736 of CATIWO010283337.1, read as the reverse complement.
ATTTAAGTAATATAGTTAATTACTAAATATTACATATTATTTAATAAAATGTAATGTATTTAAAAAAATTAAGATATTTATGTTAAAATTAAAAATTTGAGTGAAATTTGTTATAAATTGTTTGTCCTTTTTATGTAAATATTTAGTTGACATGACAGTAGATCTTAGTCACTTAAGATGTTAAGTTAATTTTATCTATAATTACTACTGATTTTTTAAATTTGACTATGAAATTAGATTGAAATTCGAAGAAATTTTGAATTTTTAGATAAATAGACGTAAGAGAAAAGGGCCAACATGAACTTTTGAATAAGGCTTCAACAACAAGCTTAAACTATAATGTCCATTGAAATTGAAGCCCAAATACATTCATCTTCTGTCTTCTTTCTTTCTTTGTTCTTGCTTCCAAACCAATAGCAAAGAAAATTGCTATTGATCTTGATTTTAAAATTAACTAATTACGCTCTGCTAAACCTTTAATTTCTGCATTATATTAATTATTATAATATTCGGCTTCTTACAGAGATCGACGACGACGCACACTGTTCGATTCATTTACTTCTTTTCCCAGAGAAGCAAAAATGATGTCTCCAAATCAGTCTACTGAAGATCGAGGCTCTCCTCATTTCAGGTACCTCTAAAACCCTAACCCTAACCCTAACGTTTGACTGCAATTGATCATTTTGAGTTTTATTACAGGCACACTCCATTGCAGATACTTCATATAATTGGTAACTTCTTCAGAATATGGTCAGTGTACTCCATGTATCGCTACTTGTCTCACACTGGAGCTTCAGTGGTCTTATTTATCTTTAGCTCTCTGGTCCCGTCTTGCATTTTGTTCTTGCTTTTGCAAAAGCCTTGGAAGGGGAGACCACTCTCTACCCAACAGGTTTTTTCATTTTTAATGTTCAATCATTTAATGTTGCTTTGGATAGTGTATTAGTTAGCCTTATTCGGTGATTTGTACATTGCTGATTGTGTTTTATAATGTTTTCAGGTTGTTCCTTCTGTCATTAATGGTGCTATAACAGCCTTATACTTCATCTTGTGGGGAAAGGGTCTCAGGTCTTGTGGACCAGTTAGGTATGTTTATTGTATTAAGAGATTTGTGACTTTCTCTAGTGATTGTTCGGTTGTAAGTTATTAGGTTAATTTATTATGTGTTTTTATTGTTTCTGTCTTGCATTAGTACTTATACTATCATTTATTGATCTTATATTCTGTCTATAGAGCCATATTGGCTGAGTATTCTGGTGCAGTTCTTGGAGTATTATCAGCCACATTATATGGTCGGAGGAGCAATCTCTGGAGAAAGGTAATCTTTATATATATATATATATTAAAGAAATTAAGAATTTTATTTTATTTTATTTTTATGTTTATAATGAGATCGTGGCTTATATTCATAGTTGAAAATATACTGACATTTCTGTTCTGAACATTGATGTGGGAATGATTGTTTTGTGGTCATATATATTGCTGGTAGAGACATTATAAACTTTAGTAATAAAACACATATTTTGTGGTCGGATTCTAAATATAATTAGGAAATTATCTTTCTAGTGATTGTCTGGCTGATTTATCAGGTCTACTGCGCTAGACAATTGTATCATCTGATTTGATTTATAAGTTGTTAAATCTTCGCCTCTCACTTGTTTTATGGGTATTTCATCTTCTACTAGGTAGGCGGGCTCATTGCAATGTTGGCGTCTTTCTACTTATTATCTCAAGGGTGGGCAATGGCTACATATTCACCATTTTATATCCTTGTGTATTGAAATTTATAAACAATATTTCTGTGTTTTTTCTCCTCTATTTTTTCTTGTTCTTGTGAATTCTCAAAAATACTTATTATCTTGTTACCTTAATGTGAAAATACCATTCAAAGAAGAAACTGTTAATGCTGAGGATCACACGGAAGAATCTTTGAGTATGACAGAAATGGTAGTTCCAATCCTTGCTGGTATCTTATCAGCATTAAGAAGGGTGATAGCACGGCGTGTTTCACTCAAGGTATTGAGGTTCATACTCTATAATTACCATTTTATTTGTGGAAGTGGAGGGGATGGGGAAACATCAGGTTGACAGCAATCCCTTTGTTTATGTAGTCATTCTCTGTTTTCAGAATCAACTTAAAAGGAGGCTTCATGCCATAACCATTACAGCTGCAACATGTTTTCTGTTTCCTGTGGCAATGTGGGATTTCATCATTGTAAGTCTGATCTCACTGGGTAGACATGTTGGGAAATGATTTTCGCTGTTTAATCTTTGTGGGCTTTGGCTTTTTTTTTTTTTTTTTTTTTTTTAAATAACTTGCTTCTTCTTTCCATTTTTATTACAATATTTCAGGGATCAGGTTCCGGAGGCATTATAGAGCTACCATTTTCGACTTGGGCATTTCTGAGCACCATTCTTTTTGGAGTTGTCTTGATATTTTATGTTGACAGCATTGCAGAGGAGAGGTAACTTTACTTGGTAATCACGTGTGTGCTGCTTGGCTTTGTGGTTTGTGCATGCACGAGGAAATTTTTACGAACTCCTTGTCATGTGCAAGGATTAACATTTCTGTTTCTCTGTTTTGCATGTTTACTCTGTCCCTTGACGCCCTTGATAGGCTATGCATGCTTTCCTGAATCATTTGATTTTCATTTTTCTTGCCCATATAATCTTGAACTTTCCACAATACAAAATTTTATCAATTTTTCCAGCAGCAACCTTGATAGTGTCCTTAAACCATGCGTTATGTTAGAGGTATCTGATTAATTTCATTTATCTTTCCTGCCTGATTTTGCTTTGTGCTAAGCATGGAAGGAGCACTGTGATGTTGTGCTAAACATGTTGCTTTTGCAGTTGATTCATTGGAAAATGAGAAACTACTACACTTGCATCTTCTTTTTAAACTTTTGTGCTAATGAACCGCCAACTCAGTTCTACTTTATTTCACCCTGTTTAATGACATAAGTTCATAAAGCCACAGCAGCCATCTTCATAACTTTGTAGTTTGCTTATATTGTTCCAATGGCATCATCTCATCAGTCTGGAGATCCTTTTGTGACAGCCCCTTGTACACAGTCGTTCATTCCTGTTACACTCGCATGATACTTAGTGTTCGAAGTTATTTATCTAATGTTGCCCATCATAGACTTCTTTGCTTGATGGCTGGATTGTTAGGTTATGCATCTGCTTTGTCTTTTAAGAGATTCTGTGTGCCATTTATTTTTTGATTTTGCTTCCCAGAAAGTAATATCTACTAGTGAATGACAACTAATTTTACCTGTTATAGATTGCACATGGTTTTCTCTTCTCCACGGCACTTAATGGTAGCTGGAGGGTGCATGATTATCATGGAAATTGTGTACAAAATGGACTTCTCTCTGCCGGGATTCATTATCTGCTCGTTAATTTTGGGCTTTGGTATGTTGAAAAGTTCTTTCACTTGCCTTGACTTGTGTCTGTAGCTCTGTGTTTGTAGGCATTGGTTTTATTTAGTAGAAATTGATCACTTGGCAGTTGGTACTGCAGAAAGAAATGCTGTTGTTTCATCTGTTCAGACAGATGGACATACTGTGAGAGCAGAAAGAATTCCAACGGGAGATTAATATGTCTTGTTTCCAAAGGATTTCCAACCTTTTCCTTTCATTTTCTTGTTTATAGCAATTGTTTTTCTCACCAGAAATAATGAATTAAGAAGTAACAATAATGGAGGTCTATGACAGGCAGATCATGAAATTAATAACTTATTTGTTCAAATTTTGGATCATCATGCAGTAATATGTGCTGCCATGCAAGCCAACTTTGAGGACATGAAGCTTAAAAAAAATGAAATATATATACGTATAATGCAATGAGAACAGAATGAGGACTTGATTTTTCTTGTTCATTTCTTTTTTAGCTGTCTTATCTTTTTTTTTTTTTTTTTTTTTTGAAAGATCATATTTACAATTGCTGTAGGTATTTACGAGGCAACTGCTTTGGAACGAAGCAAAAGGGGTTCTTTTCCGCATTCAGATCCATCAAATGGCATCTTGGAAGAGCAAATACAGATGTCCTCACTTCCAACTTGAAATGTGCTATGTTTCTCTTACAAACTTGTCCATGTACACAACACTCCAATCAGGTGTCAAAGCCAGTATAAATTGTCTCCTTCATGCGTTTATCTTCCTCACAATTAGGGAGACGATTGAATATTGGCAAAAAATGAAAAGTCTAGTTAGCATTTCCCACATGCAGATTTTTTTCTCTTTTTTCTGACGGCTGATTGCAACTTGTAGTTAAGTGTACATAAATCTTGTAAATGCATTTGCAGCACTTGATTTTTCGAAGTGTTGTAGTCTTGATGTTTAAAAACCATGCCCACATATATATATATATTACTGTCAAAAAACAAATTGCTTCCCTTCGGATTTTAAGGTGCTTATATAGCCCTAATTGTTCTGGATGAAGAAAATGTTATATAAACCATTTGAAAGCAGAAAGAATCAGAGAAATAACAAATATGTTGAGATAAAGCGAATCGGAAAAAAAAATGTCAACTAAAGTCTGTTCAAACAGGAGAACTTGATTTTATCAACCTCAAAATGCAATCTTTCAAATTGTTTTTTGCAGAAATGAATGACAAATTACAAGCCATGTCTGGTACTCCCACTACTTTTTGTTAGAGCTTTGGTGATGACATGAGTGACAATTCCAATAGGGCAAAAGAGCAGGCAAAGAGAAACTGAATGCCGAGTCTCAACTTCATTTTCCAATCCATCATGAAACACTTGCCTGGACACACCACAGGTTTTAATACAAAAGTAAAGATGGAAAAAGAGAGGGAAGGAGGGATGGAGACAGATACCTTGCAGCAAAAAGATCAACAGCTAACAAATGAATCCATGCTGAAGCTAATGTCATCTCATTGGAGAACATCTTAGCAATACCGGGCAACTGCTTGAAATTAAATCAGCATTGTTAGACCAAAGATTTTTATCACCTTTTCAAGCTTAAAAAAACATTGTTTAGAAATTTAAAAAAAGAAAACATATATTCCAGTATATATGTGCCATACACACCTCTGGTAACCAGTATTTACTTGCAAACATCAACTGTATTGTGTCAGGCGTCCAAGAGAGATATAGTAGATATGCATACAGAAGTCCAAGCACAACATACGGTATGCTACTCTCCATAGACTTTCGAGTCTGCAGTCAGTATGCCATTCAAGTCAATTATAATTTGCATCTCAGAACAAGTAAAGTCCATACAAAATCTCAACTTGGAAATTCAAAATCAGGAAGCCAGTTGTTAAAATAAATGAAATTAAAATCAGGATAGAACATTGATGACTAAATGGAATCCTTGAAAACTTGACATGATAGAAAAAAGAAGAATACATGACAAGAAAAGCAAAATCAAGGTTCAAAAAGAAATAGGATTACAATTTGCAACTATAAGAGTAGCAAAATTTATGCATAAGTTGAACATTTGAATCTCTCATGCAGATACTCATAGACTACTATCAAATTGGAATCCACAAACAAATACAGAAAGCATACCAGTTCTGCTTTAGGAGCTACAACCATGAGGGTGTAAAATGGGAGAACAGCTGCAGTTCCCAATGTGAAAGCGGTACTTGCTAATTGATAATTGGTAAACCCTGTAGTGCAAAATGATTGCCAAAAAAAATTTACCCGATGATAGCAGTTCCAAATAATATTGAAGTTTGAAAGAAAGAACAATCTAGTACTAAAAATAATATTATCCACAGCAAAGATCCAAGACAATAGACATGGTCATTATATGCAGAGCATCAAATGCCAATTATCCAAAATGAAAAGAAACTTATAAAAGATGTGATCAAGACATCAAGAAAACACTGATGCAGAACATGAAAACATCCATTGGAGCCCATAAATCGTTCATAACATATAATTTATCATAAGCCTGGATTTAGAATGCAACAACTACTGTCAAACAGCTATTCAGAATAAAATTTTTGATATAGACTTCAGTAAGTTTAACTGATAGAAAGAGTAGGAACATATTCAAAGACCCTTATAGTACAACATGTGCACAGCAACATAAGACAAGACGGGGGACAAACAAAAGTTTTGGTTTCGGACACATGGAGAAAAAGAAAAAAGAGGCCTCCTTTTATTTTCTTCTTAAGAGAATAGAGCGACTAGGACAAAAGAAGAGAAGAAAAACAAACTAACGATCTCCATCCCTAGAAAGGAAGACATTGGCTACAGTTATGTGGTAAAAATGCTAGCTTGGACAATGTTTCACATAAAAGCCCCATACAAGAAAAGATGAAAAGAGTTCACACAAAAAATTAATAATGAGTGACAAATAAAGGTACTATTCAACAAGATGAATTACATGATGCATATACTCCTTTGTGTTTTTGATGGACAGTAGATCTTGCAAATTTTGTTTGAATGACAATCCTTGAACCTGCAATAAAACTCCAGTCATTACGTAAGTTGGCTCCCACTCTTGCCACCGGACGACCAAAAAGTTCAGTGCTGGTACTTTTGAGAGAGAAGGAGAAGTTTTGACCACCCTTCCCAACAAGATGCCAGGATCCGACAATCCGCCCAGGGTAGTCAATCTATAAGAAATGAAATTTAAACTTAGGAACAGCTTAAAAGCTACATACAAACTGAGTGATTCACTTTTGAGGTCCACTCTAGTGAGAATCTAAACCATATAATAAATTCTGCACAAATGAAGAGTGGAACAAGTTTTCGACATGAGAACAACAATAAATTAGAGATTTTTTTGCTATTTAGCATCAAAATTGGATGTATATAATCCACAAGGAAGCATATGTATAACAGGAAGTCAGTTTAAGAAATCAATCTACAACAAAAGCAATCTCTCATCTCAAAATATGAATGCAAGAAACCAATGGCAAAGAAGGTCATATCATATTGCAGAAACCCAAGTGAATTGTTATTCCAAAGACATCAAAATCCCCATTTCTAATCCAAAAAATATTCATCCGAACTTCCAAAAAAAGATTTTAAATTGAAAAAAAAAAATCCCCAGTTCAAGAGTATGAATAACAGTCTCGAAAAAACATCCAAGTTAAGACAAGCAATTCAATCTTGAAAAAATCATGCTACATACCCATAATCTAAAACATATTCAAGAAACGAATTTAACTCAAATCACATAACCAAAGCAACAGGCAATCCAAAAGAAACACCAAAGAAAGAGGAAACTGAGATTAAAAGCACCAAGAAAAAACAAGAACTCGTACCTTGAACTGGATTTGAGAATGGCAAAAGCAAGAAGAGAGAGCCATATCTGTTGCAAAATAGAGATACCCAGAAACAAAAATGGCCTCTTCATTCGGTTAAAGCTAGTAAATTTAAAGCATCAAATCCCACTAAAGAGCCAAGTGAGTACACGCAGGCAAAGCTCCCTCATATTGCGCACTCAAAGAAAGATCACACAGAGAGAGAGAACAGCCACCTAACACACACACTGCCACTGGAACATCAATGAATAGAAAAATAGACTAAAAAGAGCAATAACAGAGCAGAGCAAAATACACTAATAGTAAACTACAAGTAGTCCCAACAGGCAACAGCACTAAAAGGAAAAAACAAAAGACCCCAAAAAGGTAATGACAGGGAATTTATCCGCACAGACAAAAAGTTGCGATGGACCCAAATGTGCTAAATTATTTTGTTGGCTAGCGAAGAATCTTAAGTGGATGGATAGAGTTTTAGGTTTTTGGTTCTTGTGTTTTCATTGGCTAATGGTACTGATGATGTTGCTGTTTCTTGCACCTTTGTGCTGTTGCGTTGGCTTTGCACGCAACCATGTGGTCGCTGTTGGACGACAATTGCTTGCTTGCACCTCTTCATGGGTTGATTATCGGTCCAATTTGTTGGCACTTGGTTTGTGCAATTTTTTTATACCTTGGCTATATGGAATTTAAAGAAAAAAATTAAATACAACAAAATAAATTAATCATTGAAAACTTGTAAATATATATTACGTAATCAGAATATTTAATTTAATGTAAAATTATTTGAATAATATTTATTAATTTTATGATTTACTATATATTATAATAATTTTACAAATTTTAAAATAATAAGCATGAAGTGCGTGAAAGTGCATGATTATAAATTTATTCCAGTTAATGATATTTCTATTTTCTTTTAAAAAAAAATAAATTTATTTTTTATATTTTTTAAAAAGATGAAATCCAAAATTAAGGGCCTTTGACCCAACCACTTAACAGCTTTTTAAAGATAAAATATTACAAGTCAAATAAAAATTTTCAAAAGTATGGTGATTTTTTTCTTTCAAAAGTATGGTGATAATATATATATATATATATATATATATATATATATATATATATAAAATCTTTCTAACAAATCTAATCCTTCACTAATCATGATAAGATTTGTAAAATTAATTTCACTAACAATAGATTTACAACGATAAAAAAAGTTCAAACGAGATATTTTTTTTTTTCTTTTTTTTTTTCTCTTCTTCTTCTTATTTTTTGATTTGTATTTTTAGTACTATGGGTATTGATAAATTTTTATCAATTTATGAGTTTTTATTGATTTGATGAATCAATTTTTTTTTTTTTTGTTATTGAAACTTGGATGATTCTTATATCCTACTTTTTTTCATTTTGTTTTTGGATTTGTATTTGTAGTGTTATGAGTGTTAATTGATTTTAATTTCTCATTGATTTGGTGGGTGTGTGTTGTGATA
>CATIWO010283328.1:0-19581 GCA_949673435.1 Macaranga tanarius | reverse complement strand
GATATAGTTGGGGATAGTATTATAGTGTAACCATTTAAAATGGTTTTTAAGCTGTGTATCTCATTATTGTAATATTGTTGTTAAGAGATCAATCATTATCATTTATTTCTTTAATTATGTGTATTAATGGATAAGTTTGTGGTGAGAGTGTGATATCGGTTGTACTCATCTACCAACCCTGGACATGGACTTACTAACTCTTAGTGCCATATACACTGATACTCATCGTTATATCAATCATTCGTGAGTTATCGTGTCCCAGACATAGTCTTACGTCTCATGTCTCACAATATCAGTATATTTCAAAGCTGTTTATGTTTCTGATCAATCAAAACTCTGTATCTACTTTGTAAATCACCTTTTATCATAAATCTGGATTATACCGATCAGAATTCACTAAAAATGCTAATGTGACACCTTATAAAATGTCCAATTTACCCTTTTTAATTTTCTAAATTTATAATGACCTATTGGTATAAAAATTCAAATATTTGAATTTTTTGACAATTTTATCCCAACTTTCAAATTTTGATAAAATTTAATTTAGCCAATTAATAATTATTTGTTTAAAATTAAATAAAAATACAAACACAATAAAAGAATTAAATTTATTGTTAAGAAATTGTTAAATTCACAAATGATTTTTATAATAATTTTAAAAATTAAAGATATTTTAATATAAAAATTATTCGTCTTGTTAATTTAAATTTTTAATTATTTTATACTTATTTATATATAAAAAAAGTAGTTAAAAAATCTAATTTTAAAATTCAAAGAAATTTTTTTTTATTTTACAACATACACATATATATAATTTTTAAAATTTTATTAAAATAATAGTTAATCATAAATTAAAATTTTATCACGTGTAAAGTTAATTTTTCAATTATAATGTCAACACTTTTTATTTAATTTTGATCAAATAATTTTAAATTAAAATATTTTTCTAAAAAAATTAAAAATGAAATAAAATTGCCAAAGTCACAAACGTTTGGATTTTTCATGTCAATAGACATTTATTGATTTTACAATATAAAGGGTAAATTTGACATTTTACAGATGCCACATCAGCATTTTATATTTTATTTTGACCAAAAAATTATTTGTGTTAAAATTACCAAACATTTACTAAATTGGGACATTATTATAAAAATTAAAAATTTAGGATTAGATTGCAAAAAGTTGCAAACGTTTGGATTTTTTACACCAATAGGCCAAAAAATAATAATAAAAAACAAAACATATTGCAACAAATGGAACTTGTAACATCCATGTCCTAGAACCAGATTTATTTTGGATTAATGATAATTAAGGAATATTTATCTGATTATATTAAATGAATAGTAATTGGAGTTAATCATCAATTATTTGAATGGATGATTAAGAGTTGATTGTTTGTATTTCAGTTGATATTTATTTGAGATTAACTATATGGTATTAAATTAAAGTTGCAAAGAGTTTATATTATTTAGTTATGAGAGGGAATGAATAAATGATAAGAATAATTGTTGATATGTGTAGAGTAATTAAATAAGTTTAAAGATGAAATTGAAAAGAAAGAAAGGACTAAGGTGTAACTAAAGGAAGTAATTGGAGTTGAGAAGAAAGAAAGAAAAGAAGAAGGACCAAAGGAGGAAGAATGAGAGTTGTTAGGAATGAATAGTGGAAAGCATGGTGGAAGAAGAAGAAGTAGGGGGAAGGAAGAGGAAGATGGCAGAAGCAAAAGGAGAAGGAGAGAAAGAGTGGTCTGGAACAAGAGGAATCCGAATTCAACAAGAAGAGAATGATTTCGGTTGGAGAAAGTGGTGAGTGGTGGATTTAAACTCAAGTTTATGTGTTTTTATTTTTCAAGTCTTTGATTCTGAAATTTGGGTATATTGATGGCTAAATAGTTTTAGACTTGATCTAGATGCTTTTGAGTTGTCTATGAATGTATCTTTAGTTTAAAGTTGTTAGTTGAACTTCTGGCATGCCTAAATTTGTGTTAAAATTAATTTTTAGTCGAGTTTGCTGCTGCTGTCGTTCAACCCAGTTGGCCAGAGGGCCGTGCCTCTACGATAGGGGTAGCGCCTCCGCTCACGACGACGGTGCCTTCGCGATGGGAAGTCGGGATGCCTCCGGAGGGGAGAGAGGGCGGCGCCTCTGCTAGGGAGGGCGGCACCTCCGTCGGTGGTCAGAGCCTCCGTGGCATGTGGTCGGCACCTCTGATAGGGAATTCGGCGCCCTTGCACCGTGCTCGCACCTCCGTGACCTGTAACGCGTCCGATTTTAACTGTTTACGCTTTATTTGAAACGCAACGCTGAATCGAACTATAGAATAATGTTCTAAGAACCTTGGAATGTTAGAAATTGAGATTAATCCTTTAGTTTATTTATGCTTGGTGATTGATAAAAAGTCTATATTAAATGACTAAAATTTTACCTAAACACCGTGTTGATGAAGTCTCAGACAAAGGGACTAAATTACTGTAAATAATGGATAATGAATATCCCATCTGGTAAGAGTTTTGCCTTAGCAAAGGACATGAATAATGCATAGTTTGGTATCAGAGCTTAAGGTTATTAGGTTCTGTAGACACTAAGAAATATTGTATTATATGATAAGTATATTAAGGAATATTGAGTTGATGAATTATGAATTTTGAAGTGTATGAATATTAATGATGAGAATTTCTAAAGTTTGTGATTTTGATTTTCAGAGAATGGCAAGAACTAGAGGTGGAATGATTGGGAATCAGAATAGAAGTCATGGTAGAGAGCGTGGTAAGGGTAGAGCTAGAGGTAGAGAAAGATGACGTGATGTCCAATCTGATGATGTAAGATTGGTAGAAATAGCAGATGTTCCTGCTAGAAGTCAGATGTCTATTAGGGAATCGTCTCCCTCATCAGCTTCTGTTAGAAATGAGAGAGGCGATAGGCCGAATGTTCGTACTGCTAGTCCGCAAGGTAGTTCTATGTCGGCTGCGTCATCCTCAGTTTTCGAGTGTGTTCCTCGAAAGGCGAGGAATATATATTATGCACCACCGCCAGAGGTACCTAGGGATGTTCCAAACCCATATGCGGCTCCAGTAGTGCATATTGATGCTACCGATCTGGCAAGGACTATGGCAACAGTGTTGGCTGACCGTGAGAGATATCGAAGGCCCGGAGATGTAATTGAGCATGCGAAGAAGTGTGGAGCTTACGATTTTCACGGAACGCTAGACTGGATAATCAGACAAGTGGATTAAGACAGTGGATAAAGCTTTCAACATACTACAGTTAAGTGATGTCAAAAAAGTAAGCAATGTGTATGGGTTTATGTTCGAGAAGGCAGATGACTGGTTGACAAGGATTAAGAATCTTTATAGAGAAGTACTTACGTGGCAACTCTTTAAGGAAGAATTTGGTATAGCGTATTTGACAGAGACTTTTCAGAAGCAAAGAAAAGTGACATTTGTGAATCTGACATAAGGATCATTGTCTGTCAGAGATTATACAGATAAATTTTAGGAATTATACCATTATGCGAAGGACATGTACCCCACAGAGGAAGCCAAGATCGATAAGTTTCGGGATGGACTGCACGTAGCCCTGAGAGGAAAGCTGAATCTGTATACCGGTACGACCTTTAGAGGTTGGGTTGAGAAAGCGATGGAACAGGAGAGACTCGACAAAGAGTTTGAATCAGTAACAAAGGCTAAATCCTATCAACATGAGGGATCTTCGAGACAACCTTAGAGGGGTAGTAATAGTCAGAGATCCAGATTCACTCTTTATTCGCGAAGCAATGTGCGGTCAAGAGGAAATTTTCTACCTCAAGGAAGTCAGATGTCTGTGAGACAGCCAGTGCCAATATTTTGACCTAGTAGCTTGGGAAATGCCCCGAGAGGAGGAATGAATGTGCCCTGGTATAGTCTGTGAAAGAAGAATCATGTTGGCAGTTATGCTAGGAGTAATGTGCGCTATTTCAAGTGCAATGAGATGGGACACTATGTCCATGAATGTACTAAGGGTATATTTGGGGAACCCTCAGTGCAAGGGTCGAGTGCTCCTAGATTTGGGAGAGTTGGTAGACCTCTGACTGCTGTAAGAATTGTTGGGGCAAGAAGTGAAGTTAGTAGGGCTCCACAAGCTCAGGAGAGGCACATGGGGTAGACTAGTGCATTTGGAAAAGTTCAACAAGTAAGAGTTTACACAGTGACTGAGAAGGAGGCGGAGAATGCACCGGACGTTATTAAGGGTATGGCTTCTATTTGCAATAAGTTAGCCTGTGTATTGATTGATCTGGATGCAATATTCTCATTTATATCCTCTACATTTTTGCTATATAATAAGTTAGAACTGTTTGATGGAAATGAACCTATTTTAGTTAGTATGCCTATGTGAGTTAGCGTGATTTGTGATAAGATCACTAGATGTTATTGTGAGGATAGGAGAGGATGAGTTAGAATGGGATTTTATGTCTTTGCCATTGAGTGACTTTGATGCTATTTTAGGCATGGATGGGTTAAGTCGATATAAGGCCAATGTAGATTATTTTGAAAGGAAGGTGATTTTTGAAAAATAAGATGGTGGAAAAGTATGTTTTATGGGAGATAATAGAAAAGCTTTAACTAAGATAGTTTCTGCTATGACAACTATGAAGTATCTTAGAAAAGGATGTGATGCCTACTTAGCTTTTGTGGTTGATAAGCGAAAAGAGGGAAAGGAATTGAAGGAAGTACCTACAATTAGTGAATTTAGGGATGTGTTTCCAAAGGAATTACCGGGTTTACCCCCTGAAAGAGAAATTGAGTTCGAGATTGAATTATTATCAGGTGTTTTACCCATATCTCAGGCTCCATATAGGATGGCTCCAGCGAAATTAAAAAGAGTTGAAAGTGCAGTTGCAAGAGCTTTTAGACAAAGGTTTCATTAGACCTAGTTTTTCATCTTGGGGAGCACCGGTACTATTTGTTAAAAAGAAGGATGGGTCTATGAGGTTATGCATAGATTACAGGCAGTTGAATAAGGTTACTATTAGAAATAAGTATCCACTACCGAGAATAGAGAATTTGTTTAATCAACTTCAGGGAGCTACAGTATTTTTTAAGATTGATTTGAGGTCTGGATACCATTAATTACGGATTAAAGAGTCAGATGTACCTAAGACTGCATTTAGAACGAGATACGGATACTACGAGTTCTTAGTGATGCCGTTTGGACTGACAAATGCACCTACAGCATTCATGGATCTAATGAATAGAGTTTTCAAACCTTACTTGGATAGGTTTTTACTTGTGTTTATCGATGATATTTTAGTGTATTCTAAGTCTAGTTTAGAGCACGAAGAACACTTGAGGATTGTACTGAGTACTTTAAGAGATAAATTGCTTTATGCCAAATTCAGTAAATGTGAATTTTAGTTAGATAGAGTAATTTTTTTGGGTCACGTGATTTCTGCAGAAGGAGTATATGTGGATCCGAATAAGATAGCGGCTATAGTGAATTGAGAACCACCTAGAAGTGTGACTGAAGTTAGAAGTTTCTTGGGTCTGGCTGGATATTATAGGAGGTTTGTTCGAGATTTCTCGATAATTGCATCACCTATGACTAAGTTATTAAGAAAGGACGTGCGGTATCAATAGACTCCTGAATGTCAGCAGAGTTTTAAAGTTCTGAAGGAGAGGTTGACTACTGCTCCTATTTTGACACTTCCAGTGGAAGGCGGTAGATTTGTGGTGTATAGTGATGCTTCCAGACAAGGGTTAGGTTGTGTGTTGATGTAAGAAATCAAAGTCATTGCTTATGCGTCCAGACAACTGTGACCTCACGAGCAAAACTATCCCACGCATAATTTGGAATTGCTAGCGGTAATTTTCACCCTAAAGATATGGAGACATTATCTTTATAGGGAAACGTGCTAAATATTCACAGATCATAAGAGTCTCAAGTATATTCTCAGTTAGAAGGACTTGAATTTGAGACAAATGAGATGGGTGGAGTTACTGAAAGATTACGATTGTACGATCGATTACTACTTGGGCAAGGCTAATGTTGTGGCAGATGCTCTTAGTCAGAAATCGACTGGGAATTTGCTTTATATTCGTGCTACTAAGGTGCCCATATTGATCGAACTCAGGAAGTTGAACGTCGAGCTTAATGTAAATGCACCTGACTGTATTTTAGCCACCTTGAAGATGAGGCCATTGTTGATGGAACGGATTGCTCAAGCTTAACAAACAGATGAAGAAGTGTTACGATGGACGAAAGATATAAAGAGTGGAAAGAATAAATATTTGAACTGTGATGAGCAAGGAGTAATAAAGATGGGGAAGAGAATCTATGTACCGAATAAGGAGGAGTTGAGAAGTAAAATTTTGGAGGAAGCTCATTATTCTGCTTATGCAATGCATCCTGGAAGTACCAAGATGTACTAAAATTTGAAAGATAATTATTGGTGGAAAGGGATGAAGAAGGACATTGCGGAATATGTTTCTAAATATTTGACTTGTCAGCAAGTCAAAGCTGAACATCGACATCCAGCTGATTTATTACAATCATTGCCTATACCGGAATGGAAGTGAGAGCATATAACTATGGACTTTGTAGTTGGATTGCCGAGGACACAATAAGAAAATGATGCAGTATGGGTGATAGTGGATAGATTGACAAAATCTGTCCATTTTCTACCGATTAAGATAACTTACAGTCTGAATAAGTTGGCAGAATTGTACATTAAAGAGATAATCAGATTGTATAGAACGCCCATATCTATTATATCATATCGTGATCCGAGGTTCACTTCGAGATTCTGGCCGAGTTTACAGGAAGCACTAGGTACTAGATTAAGATTTAGTACTGCTTTTTACCCTCAAACAGATGGACAATCTGAGAGAACCATCCAAGTGCTATAAAATATGTTGAGAGCTAGTTCTTTAGACTTTTATGGTAACTAGAACAAACAAGTGCCATTGATGGAATTTACGTACAACAATAGCTATCAGAGCAGTTTGAACATGGCACCATTTGAGGCTCTGTATGGTAGGAGATGTAGAACTCATATTTGTTGGGATGAAGCAGGAGAAAGAAAGTTGTTAGCTCCTGAATTGGTTTAGATTACTATGGATAATCTTCAGATAGTTAGAACCAACCTTAAGGCAGCTCAAGATAGGCATAGGAGTTATGCCAATTTGAAGAGGACTGACATTGAGTTTAATGTGGGTGATAGAGTTTTCTTGAAAATATCTTCATGAAAAGGGGTGATAAGGTTTGAGAAATGAGGAAAGTTAAGTCCTAGATTTATAGGACCGTATGAGGTGATTAAAAGAATTGGGCCAGTGGCCTATTGGTTAGCATTACCTCCAACTCTTAAAGGAGTACACAATGTGTTTCATGTATCTATGTTAAGGAAATATAGAAGTGATCCCACTCATATTTTGAAGGAGCAACCTGTGGAGTTGAAAGAGAATTTAAGTTATGAAGAGGCTCCTATAGCAATTCTAACTAGGGAACAGAAAATTCTGAGGAACAAAGTTATTCCTTTAGTCAAGGTGTTATGGAAAAATCACTTCCAAGAGGAAGCTACATGGGAGCGAGAAGATGATATAAGGCATAGATATCCAGAATTTGTTTAATTATTTTATGCTTGTACAAATTTCGAGGATGAAATTTCTTGTAGTAGGGGAGAATTGTAACATCTGTATCCTAGAACCGGATTTATTTTGGATTAATAATAATTAAGGAATATTTATCTGATTATATTAAATGAATAGTCAATTGTTTGAATGGATGAGTAAGAGTTTATTGTTTGTATTTCAGTTGATATTTATTTGAGATTAACTATATGGTATTAAATTAAAGTTGCAAAGAGTTTATATTATTTAGTTGTGAGAGGGAATGAATAAATAATAAGAATAATTGTTGATATGTGTAGAGTAATTAAATAAGTTTAAGGATGAAATTGAAAAGAAAGAAAGGACTAAGGTGTAACTAAAGGAAGTAATTGAAGTTGAGAAGAAAAAAAGAAAAGAAGAAGGACCAAAAGAGGAAGAATGAGAGTTGTTAGGAATGAATAGTGGAAAGCATGGTGGAAGAAGAGGAAGTAGGGGGAAGAAAGAGGAAGATGGCAGAAGCAAAAGGAGAAGGAGAGAAAGAGTGGTCTGGAGCAAGAGGAATCTGAATTCAACAAGAAGAGAATGATTGTGGCTGGAGAAAGTGGTGAGTGGTGGATTTAAACTCAAGTTTATGTGTTTTTATTTTTCAAGTCTTTGATTCTGAAATTTGGGTATATTAATGGCTAAATCTGTAGTTTTAGACTTGATCTAGATGCTTTTGAGTTGTCTATGAATGTATCTTTAGTTTAAAGTTATTAGTTGAACTTCTGACATGCCTAAATTTATGTTAAAATTGATTTTTGGTCAAGTTTGCTGCTGCTGTCGTTCAACCCAGTTGGCCAGAGTGCGGCGCCTCTACGATAGGGGCGGCGCCTCCGCTCTGGTAGGTGGTGCCTCCTCTCACGACGACAGTGCCTTCGCGATGGAAAGTCGGGAAGCCTCTGGAGGGGAGAGAGGGCGGCACCTCTGCTCACGACGACGGTACCTTCGCGATGGGAAGTCAGGAAACCTCCAGAGGGGAGAGAGGCCGGCACCTCCGCTAGGGAGGACGGCGACTCCGCCGGTGGTCGGTGCCTCCGTGGCACATGGTCGGTGCCTCTAATAAGGAAGTCGGCACCCCTGCACAGTGCTCGCACCTTCGTGACCTGTAATGCGTCCGATTTTGACTGTTTATACTTTATTTGAAACGCAACGCTGAATCGAACCATAGAATAATATTCTAAGAAACTTGGAATGTTAGAAATTGAGATTAATCCTTTAGTTTGTTTATGCTTGGTGATTGATAAGAAGTTTGTATTAAATGACTAAAATTTTACCTAAACACCGTGTTGATGAAGTCTTAGACAAATGGACTAAATTACTGTAAATAATGGATAATGAATATCCCATCTGGTAAGAGTTTTGCCTTTGTAAAGAACATGAATAATGCATAAGTTTGCAGTATTTGATAACTAAATAATTGATAATGAGAATAATTATATATGAGAGTATATATGTATATGTATATGGGATGAGTTGGGAATAATGATCTGGCCACTCGATTGATAACTGTCTTTGAGATAGCGCAGGGATTCAGAGGTGCCTTTGGGATCCTTGTGGTTTATATGTATGCATACGATGATATTGAAATGAATATGTGATTTGGCTAGTGTATGCCATGGAAAGAAAGTTGAAATGATATGTGAGAATGAGAGATGTTGTATATTGTTGTTTCATTCGGGGAAGGGTTGAGAATTATCTATTGTGAGATAATGATCTGAATTATCATTTGAGATAATGTGAACGATAATAATGTTGTATCTGAAATGATCAAAACTCTCAACCTTAATAACGATTGATGTGAAACCTCATAACAAATCAAAGGATGGAAATCGTTGTGATAACCAATATATTATGAAAATTGTTATTAGTGATGATTGGGGGATAAAGCTTATTTTGCTTTTGAATTTCAAACTATTATGAAATTTTATGGATTTTTGTGTTTATTTAAAGTAAGCATTTTAGACTATAATTTTATAAAAACCTTTATTGGATAACTTTTAAAAGAAATCAAGGATTCATTTGATGATTTGAAATGCCTTGAGTTTTACTTCGAAAAAAAAAGGAAATTTATATCCTTGATTGTTTGGATTTATTATTATTATTGAAAGTATTTGATTATTTCTCATGAAATGAGAATTTCTTGCCCAATATTTTTGTACAATGAAGATTTATTATAAAATAGTTTATAATTTGAGAATGCAAATGCTTGTGAGGATTTATCAGTATTTAAAATGATTACTGCATTTTGAGGTTTAGTATATTTTGGATAAATATTCTTGCTTTAAAAACTAGACTATTTGCTCGCTGGATAATTTCTTTCGGAATTACTCACCACCATTTTTAAAATATTTTTAACAGCTTAGAGATAGTCTAGCATCTATGGCAGTACAGTGGGCATCCATAGTCTATGAGGTTACGCATGCGGAGACCCAAGTACGGTATATTGTGTGCCATGATGCAGATGTTGAGCTGGTGTTTAAAGTTACTGTTGTGCCCATAGGAGCTGATGCACGAGTCTTTTCCGTGCGGGAGGAGCATGAGGATAGCGTCTATTCTATTTTTCGCATCACTTATGCCACCGCCCTGGATGTTGAGGTCGCCCTCACTTGGGTGTGATGTAGTCTTGTGGATGCATCGGATTTTGGCTTTTTGCTTACAGCCGTTCCTACACCCTTTTTGTGCGTGTCACCAGAGCTATCTTTGAGCCAGTGAGCTAGTTTATTTTGCTGAGGGTTGGGCCTGGACTTGTGCTGTTGTTACTATCTTTACCACCACCACCACCATTTTATGCCGGACAGGAGATCCGATGACCTGGGGTTAGATGCTAGGGCAAATGATGATGTAACTTGTATTATTTGTACCAGCATCTAGTACTCTGATTGTATATATTTGATGATATATATATATACTATGTGAATGGATGGTCAGCACCACAGTGCTTATGATATATATATGATCATAATATATATATATGATGAATTGTGAATGGATGAATGGATGTATATGATCAAAATGATGATGAATTGGCATAGATATTCTAAGAAAAATATTATTTGAGGCTTTGATGAGTTTATAAGTAAGAATACCGATGTAAGAATGAAAGATTTTAAATTTGTACAGGTTTCATTTATATCATTAAGTGTTTGTATTATAACTTTAAAAGCTCATTAATTATATTAAGAATTTAATAACTACGATTATTGTGGATAATTGAGTATTAGTGGTTAATTAGAGGATAAGGTGTGATAGAACTCGAACCTACAACCTAGTTGAGAAAAATTAGAGTGTTCACCAATATTATTTATATATAATATAATAGGAAAAAGGTGCAAATAAGCCCTTGATATTTGGGTCTTGGTATAAGTTGGCCCTCGAAAATTTTTTTGGACTAAACACAACCTTAATGTTACTAAATCGAGTCATTTAGCCCCTTCAAAAAAATCTAACATCTAAAACAATTACAATATGGTCCCTGAATTTAATTTTCTATCAAAATATTTTAAATTTTTTAAATCAATAAATAAAATTGCCCTTAATTTTTTTATTAATAGTATAATTCTTTAAAAAATTATTTTTAATTATCAATTTTAAATTATTTTATTTAATTATCAATTCTTCCAAATTAAATTATAATTTAAAATAATTAAATTTTAATTTATTATTATTATTATTATTAACTCCAATGTCCCATATCTCCACCATCTACTAACTCCAATGCTCCTCCCTTCGTCACTCCCTCTGCTCCTCCCTCCACTCCTTCTTCTCCTCCTCATGCCACTCCCAGCTTCTTCCCCTTCCCCTCCTCCCCCTCCCACTTCTTCTACTCCTCCACAACTAGTACTGAGAATCCAGTGACTCCAGCCTCGTACATACCAACCACTCCCAAAGAAAAAAGGAGATGGAGTTTTCACAGATCTTCAGCAATTGCAGCACCTCCAAGGGACTTGAATTCTGCAAAACCTGCCACCATGTCTGTGCCACAACCACCAGCTGTATAGGCCACTTTGGATTCAGAACGTGATGAGATGAAACATGCAATGGCCATGGCAGCAGCTGTGGCCGCTACCTATGTTGCAGCTGTTGTGATCCGTCTAACTGCAACTGCCAAAGGAAGAACTAGCGCCATTGAAGAAGTTGCAGCGATAAAGATTCAGTCTGTCTTTCGTTGTTATTTTGTATGCAATTCTTGAATTTTTTAGCAAATGGCATATATTTCCAACTTGAAAGATTAATAATGTGAATTCTTTTTATGGTATCATCATTGACAGGCAAGAAAAGCGTTATGTGCATTGAAAGGATTTTGAATAATTTGCATTCTTCTATAAAAAAAATTAATTATTAATATTTCATGAATTGTGTTGGTAGGGCGGTATTGGTACTCAACAAGTGGTGGCGACGGTGATGTTTGGTGTTGATAAGGAGGTGGGTGGTACTCAATATTTGATTTAAGGATGGGATTCAACTAAGAGATGGGATGCAGCTGCATTGTCAGCCTTGGAAGCATGGGTTAAATACCCATTTTTTTTGTAGGGACAACTTTGATTAGTGTGTATGGAGAATGTGGGTGTGTTGGTTATGCTAGGAAGGTGTTTGATGAAATGCTGGAACCAAATGTTATTGCATGGAATGCGGTGATTATTGCTTGTTTTAGAGGAGGAGAAATGAAGGAAGCATAGAAGGTGTTTGATTTGATGGTACTTAGGAATTTGACTTCGTGGAATGTGATGCTTGTTGGGTATGTAAAAATGGGGAATTAGAGCTTGCAAGAGAAGATGATGTTTCTTGGAGCACTATGATTGTTGGATTTGCTCATAATGGTTGTTTTAATAATAAATTAAAATTTAACTTAAATTTCTATTATTTTATTTAATTATCAAGTTTTTCAAATTAAATTATAATTTAAAATAATTAAATTAAAAATAAAAATTTAAGTTAAATTGTAACTTATTATTATTATTAAGGGCAATTTTGTTTATTGATTTAAAAAATTTAAAATATTTTAATAGAAAATTAAATTCAAGGACCATATTGTAATTGTTTTAGATATTAGATTTTTTGAAAGGGCTAAATGACTCAATTTTGTAACATTAAGGTTGTGTTTAGTCCAAAAAAACTTTCGAGAGCCAACGTATACTAAGGCCCAAACATCAGGGGCTTATTTGCACCTTTTCCCTATATAATATCAATTTGATTTTTGGTCTGATTCAGTTCCACCCGAAAATTTGTGAGCGAAGAAAAATAACAACCGAACCGGATCGAATTTTCTCGCTTCAGTTAGTTTTTTGGGCCTGACGGGTCTTGCTAAGGTCATGTTTTAGCGACAGCAAGTCACAAATACTAGCGACAGTTATACTATCTTTCGTTGCTAAATATAGCGACGTAAAATTTTTCTTAACAATGACAGCATAGTCAAGTGAGCAGAGCAAAGAGCAACTTCTGGATTCATTTTGGCCCGAGTTCGCAGCAACACATATCCTCAAGCAAATCTTCATGGCTACAGACTTCAAATCTATCCCGATTATTGGTATATAATCTAATCCACAACAAAAATCCTAATAATCACAATTATCATCTTCTCTTATTATTCATTTATACATCTTTCAGTCCCAGTAGGAGTCCCAGTAAGTATTGATTTTTTTTTTTTTTTTGGGGTATTATGCAGATGTTAGTCCACTTGTGGCCAAGTGCGATTATCCAAACATGGCTCAAGACCCAACTGTATGTGAAGTTGTTAAACAATTGGACCAAGCTTGTAGAGACGCTGGATTCTTCTATGTGGTATGTATGTTACTCTTTTGTGTGTGTGTGTGTGTTGTGTGTTATAAGAGATTGGTTCAATGTGAAATTCTTGCAGTTGAATGTCACAGATTGAGAATTTAGTTATTGGGTTGTTGCTATATTCAATTATGACAAGCAAAGATTAAAACTTTATGGTTTCTCAGAGACTTGTGTGAATAAAGAAATAACAACAGAGTAGTTTCAAAAAGATTCTGCTAGTTCTGATGTTTCTTCTGATTTGTTTGATAGAACTAGTTCAGTGAAATTGGATTGTTGGAATAGAGACAGCAATGTCTCTTCTTGATGTTTTCTCATTTGATTCAGAAAAATTTGAATGTTATGATTCTTTTGCTTCTCTTTTATGTGTGATTAATTAGAAGGGCCATGGTATACCTGATTCTCTCATTAAAGAAGTGAAACAAATGGCACACAAGTTTTTTGACCTTCCTTATGAAGAAAAACTAAAAATCAAGATGACTTCCGCCACTGGATACAGGTTATCTCTTCAAAATAGACTGCTCCATCTAACAAATTACAATTTATTACTTAGATTAATGTGCTATATTCTGAAAGTACTCTCTTTTCCTTTGATTGCAGAGGATATCAGAGAATTGGAGAAAATGTAACCAAAGGCATCCCCGACATGCATGAAGCTATTGATGTAGGTTTTACTTATTCAGTTCCGTCCTATATGTGCAAGCTGTTAAATGTCTGATTAAGCATGCAATTTCATTCTGTTAAAATCATTACTCGGAGCCTATTTCCCGTTGACACGAATGTTGTCACAGTTATGCTGTTGCTGTTTCTTTGTTCCTTTATATCTCCCTAGAAAATGATATGATTCTGTTTTATGTCCATTATAGGGTTATAGAGAAATGAAACCAGGGATGTTTGGAGCTTTTGGCAAACCCATGGAAGGATGTAATCAATGGTGCGTACTTCATTAACTTTATTTCAAGTACTTTTCATGTAAGATATTTGCATATTTAGTGTGTAATTTCAGTTCTTATTAAGATGGATGGTCGTCACTTTATCATTGAGATGGACTAGATGTTTGTCTATTAAGAATTGGCTGCTTTTGCTCAATTCAATTGGCATAGATGATGCTATTATATTAGCAAAGCTTGCCTTGGGAAGAAGTTAAAACTGCTAATCAAGTAACTTTCTAAAATGGCTGATTCATGTGTTCCTTAGTATTAAGAAGACTTGATAATTCTAATTCCCCTATTGTTTTACCCTGAAGCTTGAAAATGCTGATCATAAGCTTTGGTTTGCAGTCAAAAAAACTTACCGTTGGTTCTCTTCTTGAAATTAAATTTGAGTGGCTGTTGGATTGTTTCTCAACTTTGCCAGATTATGCATTCTATTTGTGTTCTGCTCTTTTTCACAGGCCACTTGATCCACCGAACTTCAAAACACTGATGGAGGAATACATAGCCCTTTCCACAGGCATGGTTTTTGTAGTGGCATAGTTTACCATTGGTCCCTCAGATTTTGTGTTTGTTAACAATTTCTATACTTGTCTTATAGACCTGTCACGAAAAATTCTGAGGGGAATTGCTTTGGCATTGAGTGGATCAGCTAATGGATTGGAAGGTGAAATAGCTGGAGATCCATTTTGGGTGATGCGCATCATTGGCTACCCAGGTGTATCAGTAGACAAAGATTTAGCTGAAAATGACATAGGATGGTAACACATTCTCAACTTCTTTCATGCTTTCTCTTATGTTGTTGTGTCTGATGTAAAAAGCTTCCACTTTTGCTTTGTTTCCTGTTCATGTCTTCTGGCCAAATGATTACAGTGGAGCTCACACAGATTATGGTAAAGTTTATTAACTTTAAGATGTATACTGCCTCTTTAATGCCAGTTTATCAATCTCAGTCCTAAAAATGTTGCACAACAGGTTTGTTGACATTGGTTAATCAGGATGATGATATAACTGCGCTTCAGGTATGAAACATATTATTTCGATCCTCTGGACTCTGGGAGAACTATGTACCATAAAAAGGCATTTTGCTGAATCTCTAGACAGACTATTGATTTGTTATGGATATGTCTTTCCCTGTCATCGTATAAACAATGAAGTTTGTTAGTTTGTCATGGAAGTTAAAAAGCATCTTTAAGTTGCTGAGTTAACATTGCTGCTCTAAATCCCAATTTGTCCTAATTTTTTCCAACTTCTAAATTGAGTTGTTAAAGGTGAGAAACCTGTCCGGCGAGTGGATATCTGCACCTCCAATACCCGGAACATTTGTATGCAACATCGGCGACATGCTAAAGGTACGACGAAAGGTGACCTCTGTATATCCCTTATGGCTTCTAGTAGATCATTCTTATGAACCCTCAGCAAACTGCAGATTTGGTCAAATGGTTTGTACGACTCAACTTTGCATCGAGTTATCAACAACTCTCCAAAATATCGTGTATGCGTAGCTTATTTTCATGAGGTAAACACATTGCTGCATCCATCTCATGTCTGCATTTCCTCTTCTGAAAATGATCCTCTCCACATGTTTTTCTTTCGCACGAACAGCCCAACTTCGATGCAGCTGTAGAGGCTTCTGATATTTGTGTAAAGAAGACCGGTGGTATCAAGAAGACCGGAAAAGCAGTTTATGGAGATCACTTAGTGAGCAAAGTGACAACGAACTTCATTTAATCTTTTATCTTGTAACTGTGCTGAACATGGCATTGAACAATCTCAAGCTTCTGTTTCAGATAACTAAGTTATCTGGAATAATGTTTCACTTGAATAATAACATTATCATATTTCCAGCAAAAATTAGAAAATGCATACTTATTTTTTGATGCATTCCTCCAGTTCTGAAATTGTTAAATGCAATCATTTACTCGTGAATTCTATCATTTCAGTATATTATTGAAAGCAACAAAGAAACCAATCAATTAGTAATTTCACCCCAGTAACAATCAATGCCTCCAATTTAATACATCTCAGTAGAGTTAGTAATACAAAAACAAACTGTAACAGGAAATTATTACAAAAATGATCAACCAGAGTCACCATGGAATAAGAGGGAAAAAAAATATGTGGTATGAATGCAGATTGCAGCCTTCGACTGCAGAATGTCTTTATTCCCTCAACAAATGGATTACCTATAATTAGCACCACATAGTTCTAATGAATCTAATCTAAACTTATAAAAAAAAAAGGTACATATAAAATGATTAGCCTGTTTGCTGATTTTGCCATGGGTATGAACCTGCCACCTACTGACATATATATATTTCAATATTCAATTAGCCGAGCCATTTGCGGAAACTCCTACACGAGTATCCGCATCCTTCACATAAAGTGGAATCCGTACCCCCAATTCTCTAAGTTGATCCACAAGATTATAGAGAAATTCAAAGGTCAGCCTAGATTGTGCATTGAGTTGTTCTCTTACATGAGGCTGTATCCTGAACCAATCTCCCAACATCTTGTGCACATGAGCACGGATCATTCTCCAGGGTACAGGATATTCTTCACAAAGCTTCAAATACTCCACTAATAGATCTGCCTGGTCCAGTTTTCCATCTTTAGTGCTATCTTCGTTACCAACAATCCATTCAGCTGTCCGAAATCCAGTAAAGAGTGCTGGATTCTCAAGGAGAGACTCAGCTGAAAGCACCCCCTCAACACCAGTCTCTTCCAGACAGTTCTGGACATCATCCATGTGCCGGACGTTCCCATTAGCAAGAACAGGGATTTTCACAGCATCTCTTACGGCCTTGATTGCTTTCCAGTTAGCCCGAAATTTCTTTCCATCTTTCTCATCTCTAGTTCGGCCATGAACAGCTAAAAGAGAACAACCAGCTTCCTCCAGCATTCTAGCATAATTGATAGTGTCCTCTAACTTTGGGAATAGTCGGATTTTGCAAGAGACAGGGACATGAAGGTTTAGAGCCAACTTTTCAACTAAAGATTTAACAAGTGGAAGATTATCCATTAAGAAAGCTCCATAGTTTCCCCGCCTAGCAATCCGCTGAGGACACCTGTAGATGTCATTAGGGCCAATTACATTTCAAGACTAGAAAGATTGCAGTCAACAATGGATCATGCAAACATGCTTGGAAGTAGGGTGTCAATGAGTGATCTACAGAAATCAAGTGAGATGGAGTCGATTTTAATCGGGTTGAATTTGACTTGGGCTAGTTGAGCAGGTTGATGAACCATGTTCAAGTTGTATAAATATTAGCTCCAAAAGCTTGCAAGAGCAATTGAGCTTTAACTGTTTTACTATTGTACCCTTTATATCTGAATATCTTCTCCATTCAAGCTCAATCAAGCATATTCAAACTAATTATTAAGAATGTCAAACCCTTTTATTGAGGAAATTGAGTCAAGTGCAACTCAAATTGACTCTAGTTCGAACATTTCAAGTGTTTCATCAAAACAAACTCGAGCTCCAAAACTAAAGCTTTATCGAGCTCAAGTGAAGTTTTGAACATTGAATTGTATAACTGAGTATTTCCATTAGACTCTATTACAACCCTAAAATTATCACCAAAACAACTACCCACTATACCATAGCTATCCTAGAACCAATCCCGTTAAAACAAATATGAAAATTTCCCATAAGAATCACATAAACATGAAACCAAACCCTAGAAATTGTATCAAAATAAGGAAACATCACATTGTCATCCATGCAAAAATGCTTGCTTTAAAAAGAATAAATAAATAAAAATAATAATTACCCAAGATTAATGTCAACATAATCACAATAAGGCTCCACTCTCCGTGCAGCATCCAACAGAATATCTGGATCATTAGCACAAAACTGAACAAACAACGGCCGATCCTCCTGCACCAATTTAATACCAAAAAACTTAACACCAAAATTAACCCCCAAAAAAACAAAATGCATATGAAATCAAAAGTAAATTAAATTACCTTACAGGTGGTAAATTCTTCGGCTCTATATTTTTCACTTTCAGTAAAAATTCTAGAATGTAACATAGGAGTATAAGCAGCATCAGCTCCGTATTTTCTACAAAGCATTCGAAACGGAAGCTCTGAATTATCCACCATTGGAGCCACTATTAGCTTCGGCTGCCCTATCTTCTTCCAGTGCGCCCATGCTCGCTCCACTCTACTCTCTCCGGTTAAACAACGGCTCAAACTCAAAGACGACGCCGTATCTGGCAGCAAAGAATAGGTAGCTTGATGCGAATTGGAGCAGAGAGCGTCGTCTTCGACTTGGTCTTGCGCTAGTGTATGCGTGGCCATGAGAGGTTTTAAAGATGTAGAGAGGAGGAGAGGTCTGTGAACAGGAAAGAAGAGAGATTTCATGTGCGGACGACGGGAATCGAGAAACAGCCCATGGCCATTGCCGCCGCCGTCTTGTGAGACTGAGGGAAAGGGTTTAGCGTGTGGTATTACAAGCGCCGGCAGCTGCAGGAGCATTATTATTGTTGGGGTTTGTGGATTACGTTGCAGGTTTTCAAGTTTTGGGCCTAATGTAGCCAGTTATACATGGGCTGGGCCTGATTCCAAAACTTTTACCGTTAGTACATTTTCCCCTTTTAACCATTTTTGTTTGTTTATGAAAAAGGTGCAATTACCAAACCGTTCAACACATCTCACAATTCGATCCTTACTATCAGTATGCCCTTTCTAGTTTAAATATGGTCAAATGCACAGTTTCACCTCTGAACTTTACATTATTAACCTTTGATACCTCTCAACTTTTATTATTTTCTATTCAACCTTTAAACTTTTATTTTAAACATATTTAACACATGCAGTACTGAAATTAACATTTTCTAGAAATGAATGTTGATATGGATGCGAAAGAAACTTATATACATTAAAATAATGTTAACAGAAATTCATTGATTGGCTCTAGCTTTTGACAGCCTCCCGACAGCCCATAGCTTTTGACAGCCTCTTCTTGTTCACTGTTCACCTTCTTCCTCATCTAGCTCCGGTTTTTGGTGGTTTTTTGGCCATTTTGGCCAAAAAACCACCAAAAGCTTTTTCTTTTTAGTGTCTATATTCCTATATATAAATGTTCCTTTTTCTATATAGTGTTTTTTCCTTTTCTAGGGTCTAGTTTTTTCTTTTTTTCTTTGTCTGTGGTGGTGTTTTTTGAGTGCAACTTTCAATCTTCTTTCTTTGATCTTCAAGAACAGGATCAAGAACCATAGATCTTCACATCAAGAACTTGATCCCGTCCA
>CATIWO010283295.1:0-11549 GCA_949673435.1 Macaranga tanarius | reverse complement strand
CTTTGCAGTTACTATGGCTGCAATGTTTGCCTTGGCAGCTACTACGGAAAAACAAAATTCTTTTCTTTGCTTATTTATGGATTTTGGCTTTAGGGGCATTTAAAAGAGGGTCTCTAGCTGATTTTCGGCTTGAATGGATAGCTTCATTCCATTAAATTCTATTTTATTGCAATTATTATAGGTTACAAGAGTATGGGTGGCAAACAGGAAATGCTTCAGATTGATTTCTGTTTTCTTTATCAAGATATTATTCTTATATCTGAAACTATGTGGGGTTATGGTATCATGCAATTGGTGGAGGTCGTATTCTACTGTTTTCAAAGTCCTGGGTGGTAAAAAGAAGTGGAGTGCTGTGTTTCTAGGATTAGATTTCATACCTGAGTGAACCGCATAATTGTTTGAGAATGCTTAAAATTATGTGCTTGCTTTTATCTTGAAGGTTTTCATGACATTTCAGTGATCATATTTAGGTCCTAAGCACTTGGGGTGTTCGGAACAATATAGACTTCCTTTCCCTGTCATATACACGTCATGCTGAAGATGTTCGTCAAGTAAGGATTTTCCTGTTGGCAGAATTCATATGTATTTGTTTTTCTTTCTTAATTATTTTTTCTTTGCTCTTTCATACCAGTTTCTAGCATATCATTAAGTGATTCTCATTGTTGAGAAATTGAATAAATAAATTTCTTCTTACTTTATTAATTTGCTGTTGCACAGGCCCGGGACTTTCTTTCCAAACTTGGGGACCTCAGTCAAACTCAAATTTTTGCAAAAATTGAAAATATAGAGGTGAATCATAAATTTCAAGTATTGACATGCAGTTACACTTGAATTTGATTTTAATTCTCATCATCCGTTTCTGTTAAATCCTGTATACTCATAGGGATTAAATCATTTTGATGAGATACTGCAAGAAGCAGATGGTATCATACTTTCTCGTGGAAATTTGGGCATAGATCTCCCACCAGAGAAGGTTAGCTATCAAATCTGAGCCTTAAACCGGTTTATTAGTGTTACATAGACACTTCACATTTACTGTTGTAGGCACAAGTATATATATGCAGTTCATCACACACATACATCACTTATATACAAGCGTTATGTACTAACTGTTCAAAGATTGTAATGTGGGGCTTGAAGGCAATGTATCAACCCACTTTTGGAAAGAAATTAGATAAAAATAGTGGGAATGGAAGTCCAGAAATCTGTTCTTTTTTTTTTTTTTATGTAAATCTCAAGGAAATTGGCAGGAACAAAAAATGAGAGGACTTCTCTCTATGATGATAAATTTTGATTTCTCATTAACTAGACGTTATGCCCTTTTCCCATACAAGTTTTGGAAGGAAATTTGAGCAGGCCTCCTGAATTTATTTTTCGATGTTAAATATGCAACTTTTTTTAAAACAATTTATAGAAATGGAAACAAAGTTACCTCTATTTCGGATGATTTTAGAAAGAAGAGTTGCCTAGGGTGCATGATATATTTTCCTTTAATGCCAGCCTACTATTGCAGGAATTCATAATGACAACAAGACTAAGCATAAGCATGATAATTCGTTTAAGTTTTTTGCTTTGGTTCTATCAGAGCTCACTAAAGTACAATTATTTATTTGTTTATTTATTAAACAACATATACATTAATTCTATGTGATGGTTTTTGCGCTTTTAGGACAGAAACTTTAGCAAAGGGAGAAACATGAATATCTTTTACTGTGGATTTTTCAGGTGTTTATATTTCAAAAATCTGCTGTTTACAAATGCAATGTGGCTGGAAAGCCTGCTGTGGTTACTCGTGTTTTGGATAGTATGGTAGACAACCTGAGACCTACTCGTGCTGAAGCAACTGATGTTGCCAATGCAGTTTTGGATGGTAAATTTTCATAGTATATTGTTGTGATTTCTTATGTAATTTAAGTGGGTGTTCCATCATATTATGATGTTCTGGATTGTGTTATTCTATATTCTAACATGAGAGAAGATGGTTAATTTACTGCTTGTGACCATCTCAAAGTTGCTTTTTTAGCCTTGCCCAATTAGTTTCAACTTTTATAGTAAGTTGTGATGCACATACTAATATAACATTTCATGGTTCCATTTTTCTTTTTTCTCCAGGAAGTGATGCAATTATTCTGGGTGCAGAGACCCTGCGAGGATTGTACCCTGTTGAAACCATTTCTATTGCTGGAAAAATTTGTGCTGAGGTGAGTTTTTCTGCTGCTCTACTTAATTAATTATCTCTCTTTCTCAGTGTACTTTTTTTTTCTTGATTTATTAATGATCCCCTCAAATCTCTTTCTGTGACCTTGGACTGGCCAATAATTGGAAATGTCTGAGCAGTCCCTGCCTTTTATTCTCTAAGACAGTTAACTTGAGCTTGTAAATAGTTCCAGTTTGTTCATTTTTTTCTCAAGTTTTGGGAACATATTTGAGAAGGCCTCTGCCATTGACATTGAGGGAGGTTCAGGAACCTGCCAACTACTTATACTCTATTGTCCTTGCATTTATTTCTCACCATTTTAATGATTGCTGGGTGCAAACCATTGCCTAGTCCAGTGACCTCTGGCTAGCTGGTCATTTAATTGGAGCATAAAAAACTGGTCTGTTTCTTTCATCATGAGGTTGAGTTGGCTTGGGTAATCATCAGAATGGATGATTACAGTAAAGTAATAATGGATTTATAATGTCATGGCTATAGAACCTTGCCCCTTTTTTTATTTTTTATATCTAAACCTTATTCTATTGCTTGAATTAAATTTCTATCTGCAGGCAGAGAAGGTTTTCAATCAAGATATGTATTTCAAAAAGGCTGTCAAACATATTGGTGAACCTATGACCCATTTAGAATCTATTACTTCCTCTGCGGTACTCTCTTATAGACACATTGCTCTGAATTTTTTTTTTTTTTAAACATCGTGTGTATTGCATTACTGATATATTCTTTCTTTCTCTACTTATCCAGTCATCATTTTTGGTTATATAGGTACGTGCTGCTATCAAGGTGAAGGCATCTGTCATTATCTGCTTCACTTCAACAGGGAGAGCTGCAAGGTTCTGTAATATATTTTATTATTATTTTCATTTTATATTTATTATCTAAAATGCAAATGAACGAGGCATTCTATTTTGAGTTGGTTTTAGAAATCAGGAAATGCATCTTTTCTTCAAAATATAGGAATAAAAGTATTCTTAATGTGGATCTTTATTAGAATGGTAAATTACGATGCAGATTGATTGCAAAATACAGACCAACAATGCCAGTGATATCTGTCGTTGTCCCTCAGCTTAAGACAAATCAAGTGCGCTGGACGTTTACTGGTGCTTTTGAGGTATGCTATTGTCTGACTAGCTACAGTCTTTCCTGCAGTGAGTCATTTTACTGTTTCTTCCATTAATGCTTGAATACTTTAACAAGCCTGACTCAACTAAAGATTCAGTCACAAAGTATAGGTCTTGTCTGCATGAACTTATTTTTTTATATCAGCTTTGTTTAGGGCCAAACATGTTCTTTTTTTGAGATTAGAAACCTGATTTCATTACTTCAGTCCATATTCTGTTCAAAGCATTTTAATAATTCTTGAATTAGGAATTCTAATACATTTGTCATGAACTTTGTGCTAAATACATTGAACTAAAAAGTCAAAGATTCCTTGATGCACTCTGGTTGAAACTACTTTGGTGATTTGGTCATTCACATGCTCTTTCTTTTAAACTTTAAACTGATCAAGTGAAGCAATTTTCTGAATTCGGAGACAGAATTTGCACTTTTACCTTGTTTTTGTTTGGAATTAACATTTTAAATGATAACCTTTATTACTCGAGCTGATCTATGATTATACTGTGTTTTTTCTAATATCACTTTTATTTCATTTCTTTTGAAATCCATGACATTTTTTATTCATCTTTTCTGTCATTTCATGATTTGATTTGGACCTCATTATTCTTGTCCCTTTGTTGATTATTTTGTGGTAGGCACGGCAGTCACTCATTGTCAGAGGACTTTTTCCCCTGCTTGCAGATCCTCATCATCAAGTAAGTGTCCTTTTCTGAAGTTTTTTTCCCTTCTAATTCCCATCACTGTTGATCTTAATGTTTAGAGTGAGATAGAAGATACGATGGATCAAATTGCGGTGATATAATTTCATTATTTTATACAATTCTTCTTCTCATGAGCAACATCTCAGGATCATCTACCTATATATTGATTCATACAACCTTGATGTTGGGTATCCTGGTTAAATTTCTGTGTATTATAAATGGTAAGATTTGTGTAATGATCTAGATGGTTGAATGCTGCAATAAATTTATTGGCCTTGGGCTTCATGTTGAAGGGCTAGCTCCTTTCTCACTCATAAAATCCCTCCACTCTATAGGATTTGAACTTGGGATCTTCTATTTTAGAATTTTAGTTCAAATTATAGGGATGTTTCTGCGTGATCCTAATAATTATTTTCTACTGCTCAGTTCTTTTGACAGTAAACTTCAACCCATAGAATGCTGAGGCTAATTAACTTGGTTTTTCAGGCTGAATCTCGAAGTGCAACGAATGAATCAGTTCTGAAGTTTGCTTTAGACCATGGCAAGGCAGTTGGTCTTATTAAGCCGCACGATCGTGTTGTTGTTTGCCAGAAAGTTGGCGATTCATCTGTGGTGAAGATACTTGAGCTTGAAGATTAAAGCCATTGCCCTCATTTTGGTTTTTTGCCTAATATTTTACGGGTATTGTACAAAATAAGTGAAGATGGACGTTCTCCAGAAGAAAGAATACTAGGGAAGTTTCTTTCTGTTGTGCATTACTAAATTGAAGTCTTTATCCTTCATGATTACTACATATCTTAGCAAAAGAAAAGCATGTATAAAGCGCAAATTATGCTCCAAGGAATTAATATTTATCAGCTTCAGCTTCTTGTACATCCCTTTGAAGGTTCTGGATGAAAAATAAAGATTTGGGGCTAACAGTGTAGATTCGTATGGCACAAACATCAAATGATATATTTTTTTGTTCATCTTTTCGTATTTTCTTAAATGGCAGCGTATGAGCTCTGCTCAGCTAATGAATTTGCTAATGCTATTGATGTGGTTACTGAAGTTGGTGGATTGCACCCAGCAAAAATAAAATGAGTATAACTAGAAAACGAATAACAGATGAAGCTATTTCTCATCCCTATTATCTAAGGAACTGCTGAAAAGCGTCACCAAACGAGCTTTTTATTTATTTATTATTACTGTTCTGGGTCTTACCCATGGAAGAAAAGGCTCCTACTGAAATCATTTCCAGCAGTTGGCTTAAAAATGCTATGTAGAGTGAACTCTTGGAATACTCGGTGAAATCAAATCAAAACATTAAGCTGCATTGGCTACTGAAAACTACATACCATTATCCTACAGATCTATTAACATA
This sequence comes from Macaranga tanarius, assembly GCA_949673435.1. NCBI lineage: Eukaryota > Viridiplantae > Streptophyta > Magnoliopsida > Malpighiales > Euphorbiaceae > Macaranga > Macaranga tanarius. The sequence continues at coordinate 6,151 of CATIWO010283295.1, read as the reverse complement.
TTGTCACAAAAATAGATCCAAACTACCTACAAAATATCATCATACATATCTACAAACATATGATCGCTCAAGATGCGCACACATGCAAACTGATTCTGTGGGTACCATATTACATATGCGTAAACAGCTCCAATGGTGCTCTCCCTCTTGTGTGTAAGGCTCCTCCTGCTTTATTGATTCCAATCACCAGATATGAGGTCAAAGTGCTTCTGAGAAACGTAAATCAGCTGGTCCAGGACCTAATATCCCTTTCTGTTCACTTATCTTGCCCAGTCCAAGAGGCGGTGGTATCCCTTTCTGTTCAATTATCTTGCCCAGTCCAGGAGGCGGTGGTATCCCTTTCTGTTCAATTATCTTGCCCACTCCAGGAGGCGGTGGTATCCCTTTCTGTTCAATTATCTTGCCCAGTCCAGGAGGTGGTGGTATCACCTTCTGTTCAATTATCTTGCCCAGGCCAGGAGGTGGCAGCTCTGTAGTATTTTCCTCATCTCTCCATAGGCTTTGTTGCCACTCTATCTGCAACATCAAAAGCAAACCCAAGAAAATAAGACAAAAGAGGCCATAGTTAAAGGATGTAAATATGAAAGAATTATTTTTTTGGAGATTTCAAGGATCTTCCTTGATTGAATAGCTATGTGAAGTGGAAATACTCTCGTTACAACCTGACTATAATAACACCATAAATACTTGCCTCATCATGATTGTAAGCATCATCCTGCAATAGCGGGGTTGTTAGGGGTGGGGCCACATCTGGATCAGGCTTCTGAAATATAAAAGTACTATATAGACCTACAAAGGGAAAGGCCAAAAGAGTGAGAACATGTGAATAGAATGCTTAAGTTAGTAATTAAATTAGAATGTTATAAAGGAATGAAGCTATGAACAACACCTAAGACATCAAATGATCTGGGAAGAAGTCTCCCTCTGGGATCCACTAGGTTTGGAACAGCATTTATCAGCATGCCTGCAAAATGCATTCTTTGAGCATATCAAGAAATGGCATCAGTAACCAAAGAAAAGAAAAATGAAAGAAAGAAGCACCACAAAAATTTATCTTCACATATTTTTCCAAGTAATGTAACAATGTAAAGCATTCTGCAATCAAATACCTGTTATCATCATAGAACTCTGTCAAATTCTGAATTTCCACATACTCCAGACCAGCTTCCCGAGCCAACCTAATTGCACATGCAGACATCAGATACAAGGTTAACATATAAAATATATAAGATTAGCATTAGCTAAAGAATAAGAAGGAAACAAAATGCAAAAGATGACCAAAGTTCATTAAAATAGCAAACATATGCATAAGCTGCACTTGATAAACAAAAACTTTCCATAGCCCCACTATTGAATTACATTATTTTGACAAAGGCCTTTTGCAGTGCTCCATGACTGGAAGCAGTCATTAGCACTATTTAAAAGCTAAAAACCCCACTGTGTACATATGCAACTTCAACCTGACTTTTAACTTTAATTCATGCTGGAAGAAGTATATATATGAAGAATCTATTTTCAATCAACAAAATAGAACATCAGAAATTTAGGAAACAAAATAGATATGGCACTAAAACACATTACAACAATTTATAATGAATGTAACTAAAATTAAGAACATGAACCTGATCAAGCTCGGAAAATGAACCAAGCAATGGGTTTCAGCAGATGTGTCGTGAGCAAACTTTAACTGGTATTTCTTTCCAAATAATGGAAATCTGAAATACATAGGAAACATAAAACAGATCTGAATAAAATTACTTGAAAAACAAACAAATACAATAAATAAGTGAAATAGTTATGTACTTCTCCTCCTCGACTTCAAAGGTGATCATGTAGCTTTCTGACCGAATGCAATTGGGAACTATATTTGGCTTCATGCTGCTGCTTCTATTGTGGTATGCTTCAACATTCTTCTGGTACTTTGCCCTGCATAGCCATTAAGGTTCAAACACCATCTATAGTTGTCTTCCCCTCAGAAGAAATCTTGTAGGCACTAATGATTAGAATCAGAAATAAAAATAGAGTAAAATCTTAGGAGAAATGTTGTGGGAGAGAGAGAGAGAGAGAGACTGCAGTTGAGAAGCAAAGGCCCATGTCTAGCACACTTGTATCTTTATCCAGAGATACAATATTATCTTGTTATGGTACCTTGCAACGATGTGCTATTTATGACATGCATATCATTCAACAATATATTAAAATACCAATCAGCACCTGGTAGAAAACTAGAAATAACAGGACCAAATATCTAAATACATCCATCAAGGTAGAAGATCAACAAACTAATTTGAAATTCAATTTCTCATAGGACCACAATGATTTTATTATTCAAAAACAGAGTTAGATGGTAAAAAGATAGAGACAAAAAATAAGCCCAAAGCCATGTCTTTGATGATTAATTTTCATACCATATGGTAGATGAGTCAGGAGTAATACCAAAAAAATAACCCCCCGGTTTAAGCAAAGATGATACATTATGCAGAAGTTTCCTTGCACTTTCCTCAGTTTCAAAGCACAACTGCAAATAGAATTGACACTACATTTAAGCACCCTAAAACAAAAACTTTGAAAATAAATGGATTGAACTCATCATGTTATAACTTATGCGTGAAGGAAACTGAACCATTCAGAAGATGTGCTAGAAAAATATGTTCTGAACCTGCAAATTCTGTAAGCAGCAGACCAAATCAACCTGGTTGGCCTTCTCCTGCAGCTGCATCTCGAAACTTTCCTATCAAATAAATACAATGTTGTGTTAAAAAATGTAGGTTCAACTTCAAAACAACCCTGTATATTGAAGCATTACATGTTAACATAATTTTAAAATGGAAAAAGGGAACTAAAAAGCACCCCTAAGTTTAAGCATGTAACATAACCAATAAAATTTTCAAATCCCTCCGTCATTTCTTTGTTTCTTTCTCGTTCCTGCATATTTCACAAACAATAGTATCCCACTTCCTCTGCAATTTTTGAAATGAGAAGAAACTCCTAAATAGAACGCTACAGGTGCTCGTGCTGGAATAGCCTCTATGAGAAGATTAATATTCTACAAATCCAGTTCATTTAGTAACTTTTGATACTTGTAATATAATATTATAATTCAGCTCTCTACTTGTGTAGAAGCATGACATGCCCCATACATACCCCATGGTTTTAACTTTACATAGTTACTACATAAACGTAATATCTACGCTAAATACATACTCAGCTCCCTGAACTTGCCAAAGTTTTTCACTTCGGCACCTCAACTTACGATTTTGCCATTTCAACACCTAAACTTGCCGCTTTTTGCCAAAAATACACTTATCTAATGATATAATACATCTACCACCCCCCTACTTGCCACTTTTTGTCAGTTTGCACCTCTATTTGCAGATTTTAGTCAGTTAAACACCTCTACGTGTCACATACTGATTCGCTAATGTGATGACAAGAGTGTAAAAATTACATTTTAGGCAAGTAAAAGTGTTGAAATGGCAAAAGCGGGAATTGAGGTGACAAAGTGAAAAAAACTGGCAAGTTCAGAGGGCTGTTTATGCATTATATCTAATATCTATAAAAGAAGGCATCAAATAGACATGCCATTCTTGACCAAGTTTACCATGACCACCAGATAAAACTGAAAGAATACAACAAAACCTTAAAATATCAAATCAAAAGCCAAAATCCTTTTTCCCTTTCCAAAAGACAAATACATTAATAAATAAATAGTATCATTCAAAGTGCAAAAAAGAAAGCTCACAGAGCAAGGATCAGCCTCAAAGAATTCAGCAGTATAATTTTTCCTTTGACTTTCCCATGCTTCCCTAAGCTCACTCACTCCAGAAGATGATACATCTACAAAAACAACATAAACCCATTATCTCAATCCCTCTATTCAACAAAGATAGAACCCAAAAAAACAGAACCAAAAACAACCCAATAACTTGAATACTATAATCATCATCTCAATGAAGCTCTAAAAAAAATTTTTCTTTTTTAAAAAAAAACCCAATTGCTTAACAATACCATACCAATTCCCACGTAATGGCCAATTTGATTGGCGTCCCATTTCTCAACATCTGCTACTCCTCCACAATACAAATCACATACCTTTTCCAGACCCAAAAAAACAAAAAATAATAATTCATGCATAAGCATAATAATTATATATGTAATCATAAAAAATGAATGCATTTTCACAATTCTTAAAAAAGAGAGGGAGTGAGGTAGTGGAGCAGAGACAGTAACATAAGGGTGAACAAAGATCTTGATAAGGGCTGATTTTGCAAACTCGTAGAGACGATGGTGAGTCGACTCAGTCTTCGGAATCGTAAATGAGTTGCTGCTCATTGAAACTCGCTCCAAAGTATATGAACTTCTAAACAGAAACTCGTTTCTTCTCCATTTCCTGTTTTTCTACTGATTTAGTTCTTTTTGGTCTATCCGGGTCGGGCGGCCCGGGTCGAGTCGGCCGAGCCGGGTGCTTAGAACTAAGACAAATATATACTTAGAATAAAGTTCGATTTGGCCCTTGAACTTGTTGCGAAAGATCAATTTGGCCCAAAATGACATTTTTCGACAAATCAACCCATAACTTGCACCTAATATATCATTTAAGCCCAATTTTTTACATTTGTGGAGCGCGTACACATACTTAATGTTCACATTTTTCGTCCAATTACCCCCTGAACTTTGTAATAAAGGTCAAGTTACCCCTAAAAATTTCATTTGCACCCCTGTTGTATGAAATGTAAAAAATTATCACAATAAAAATTATAAATAACTCCCTGATAGTTTAATTAGTTAACAAATTAGTCCATAATTTCATAAAAATATTTAGTAAGAAAAATTAAAAATTTATTTTTTAAAAATTCAAGCCCTTAATTGTTTATAGTATATTATATTATTAGACAAAATTATTTAGTCACCAACAATTTTTAATAATATTTGAAATATTAAAATTTATTTTATTTATTATATTATTAATTTGCATATTAATACATATAATTTTAAAATATTTTAACATTATGTTTCAAAATTTTTTAAAATATTTCAATATTTATATGACATGTTAATATACATATGAATAATATTATTTTAAATCTTTAAAATTATTTATTTAATCTTATTTTTTAAAATTATGTTCAGTAATAACAGGATTCCTAGCTTTAAGTTTGTAACATATCATGATTAATTTTTGTTTTATAACAAATAGGTCTCCTCAAATAATGTTTCATTTTTAATTTCTCCACATGTTTGTGTGTATTCTAATTTTTTAATGTATTATATATATTGTTCTCTGAAAGATTAAAAATTAAATATGCAAATAAAATTAAATAATTTATATACTGTAATTAGTGTATATATGTAATTACCATAGTTTATATTCTAGTTAGTTTACTATCAATTTATAGTTTTATAATTTTATTTTTAATAAAATTATAGTCAATCATTTTATAATACTTCGTCATAAATTAATATACTATTAAAATGTTTACAAATTTTAATTTTATAAAACAATTATTATTTTAGAAAATAATTATAAATGAGCTTATACAAAGCTTAAATCTCATATTAGTTTATTTTTAATTTTTGACATAATATACACGGTTCAAGGGCTTTCAACCCAAAATTTTTCTTATTTAAATATAAATTTAATTACAAACAACATGACTGGATAAAATTACACGAATACGTGTGAATAAAAAATTTTAAAATAAAATAAAAGTATAGATTCATCGAAGGTTAAGTAGTCTAGTGATATAATTCCCATCAAGATATCAATAAACACTACTAGAAAACAGAATTTTACCGACGGATTTCGTCATTACCGACGGATTCTGGTCCGTCGGCAAAATGCTCGTCGCTAATTTTTACCGACGGATTTTCAAAATCCGTCGGTAAATTAGCGACGGATTCCAATCCGTCGGTAAATACCGACGGAATCGAATCCGTCGCTAATTACCGACGGAATCGAATCCGTCGGTAATTACCGATGGAATTTTCAGTCTGTAATTTAGAAAAATCTGTCGGTAATTATATTTTTATTAATTTATTAAATTTTTAGTTTTTTATTAAATATTTGAATTTAACCTGTTGAAAATTATTAATTTTTTATATTATTTCACCTGTTGAAAATTATATAAACATTCATTATAATAAAAAATAA
>CATIWO010283202.1:0-19302 GCA_949673435.1 Macaranga tanarius | reverse complement strand
AATTAAGTTAAAAAGTACTTAAAATTATAAGTTAAAACTTTTGACTTAAAATATATACTGAACACATTAAGTTGTTAGGTGTTAAAATTTTTTTATAGATTGACTATTGTGTCCTTATTATTTAAAAATTATTACTCACTTGTCAATATCACAAGGTTAAATAGGTAAACTTAATTATTTTTATGATTTCCAACACTTATAGTTATCAAACAGATTTATTTAATTCAATATTTAAAAAATTCAGTATTTATTATATTCAGCATTCAACACTTAATTTTTATTTTTATCAAACACCACCTTCTACTATAATTAATAATAATAATTTTCCTCCATTCATCTTTGAGCATCTAGAGTTCTGTCTTTATTCTTGAATGTACACCATTAATAAACGTTACTCTATATAGAAGCATAATTGTGCATCTTTTTCTTCAATCACTACCCATTGTTGTAAACATGGAAGTGATCATTTCTAATGATGCAAAATTTTCAGTTGTTGAAGAAGGTTCCCTCTACAACAAAACTGAAGAAGTGAAAGCTTTTGATGAAACTAAAGCTGGGGTTAAAGGACTTGTTGATTCTGGTGTGACCAAGATACCTAAATTTTTTGTCCACCCACCACAGGATGTGAAAGAATTGTCACCAAAGATTACTGATATCAGCCTGCAACAGGTTCCAGTGATAAACTTTGATGGCATTGAGAGCTGCCAAAGGCGGCTCGAGGTTGTGAATGAGATCAGAAATGCGTCAGAAACCTGGGGATTTTTTCAGATAGTGAACCATGGAATTCCTGCAAGTGTTCTTGATGAGATGTTGGCAGGTGTTAAAGGGTTCCATGAGCAACCTCAGGAGGTGAAGATGGATTGGTACACACGTGACACTAAACGCAGAGTGAGGTACTTCTGCAATGGAAATCTCCTTCTCAATAAAGCACCAGCAACATGGAGGGATACTTTAGCATTTGATTTTCGGGATGGGAAGCTAGACCCTCATCTCTTTCCTGAGATATGCAGGTATTGAAAGTATTTGTGTTAACAACTGTGAAATTGTTGAGTAGAGCTAGACTTCGAGGGTTTTTGTGTTGCCAATTGATTCCACTTCGCACACTAGTGATACCGGGAGATTCTTACATATACTAACCTTAGTGTTGGATTTATAACACATCATTCAAGTATATATTTTATATTTTGCCAATATAAATAAAGCACTCATCTTAGTGATTCAAATCTAAATATAATTTACCAATAAAAATAAAATACGTGTCTTAGTGATTCAAATCTAAATATAATTGTTATACCCTGTGTAAGTAAGAATTTTCTAGATGATAATAACAAATTATTAAGTATGACAAAGATAGGCATAAGACTTTCCTACTCTAAATGTAAGCAAGTGACATGTATTTTTTGAGTACATCTAGGCATAAATCATGAAAAGTAAGATAATTTCTAATAAATATGGATCAAATCATCGAAAAATAAATTAATTTCTAATACGTATGTATCAATTAATGTATAGATGATGATATACACATGGAGCATGTAAGTATATATTTTGGACAAATATATGTAAGATATTATACTATGAACTAGAATTAATTATACAAATATGCGGCAAATGTTAATTATGTTAGTATGACATATGCATGTGACACAATAATTTATCAATTATTATAACTAAGCTAAAATTTTAGTGGTAAAAATTCCGTTTAAAACATTAACTGACATCTCGTAGATGGCAAAACTCTCTTAGAATATTAAAAAAAAAAATGTAACTAAAAAATTCTCAATATGTGCAACGATATTCAAAAAAATTCTCATGATTAATGTACAAGGCACATGCACTAGTAAATGCTGTTGGTGTTTAATTCTGAAATGAGTTTCTCTTGTAGGAATGCTGTAAGTGAATACATGAAACATATGAGAGAGATGAGCAAGATACTATCTGAACTGTTGTCAGAGGCACTAGGGCTCCCAAGTGAGCACCTTTCGGGATTGGAGTGCATGGAAACTGAATCAGTGGTGTGCCATTACTATCCAGTTTGTCCTGAGCCAGAGCTGACACTAGGCACCAGTAAGCATACAGACCCTTCATTTCTGGCAGTAGTGATACAAGATAATGTGGGTGGACTACAGGTTCTTCATCAGAATCAGTGGGTTGATGTGCCTCCTCAACATGGAGCTCTTGTAGTAAACATAGGGGACTTCATGCAGGTATGAACTTTTCTTTTTATTATTTGAATTTTTCATTCATTTCTTTTAGATTTAAAACCAAAAACCATGAGAATATATGTTTTAAAGTCTTTACTGATGTAATTTGTCTCTTTTCTTTTTTATTTCATTGAATGATTAATAAGAAAGTGTTGCTAGAATCTCAGATTGTCTAGTAATATGTGAAAATCTGGTTAAAAAAACTATAAAATGTAGAAAAATGATACAGAAAATTTTTTAAAAAAGTTTAAAAATTTTCTCCATTTTTTATATATAAATGAATAAAATATTTGTCTCATTTCTTTTTATCTTTTTCTATAGATCATCACCAATGACAAGTTCAGAAGTGTGGAGCACAGAGTAGCAGTTGGAAGGGTAGGAGCAAGGGCATCAGTTACATGCCTTTTCTATCCAAGTGTAGCAAATAAATTTAAACCGTATGGTGCGGTAAAGGAACTTCTATCTGGCAGTCCACCCATATACAGAGAGACCAATATTAGCGAGTATATGGCCTATTTCAGAGCCGAAGGATCAGATTCAGATGGTAGCTCAGGTCTTTCTCATTTTAAACTAGAATGAGCTTTGAGCAATGGGATGATAAAAATTTTAATAAAATATTTCTCTCGCATCATCTGCGATGAAGCTATCTAGCCAATATGATTGCTTTTTCGAAATATTTTTAACAAGCGTAATATACTGCACGGTCGAATTTGTAACACAAAGATACGTTTCTCATTTTTATTGGTCCAGTATAAAGCACTTAAAGTATATGTTACAAATCTAACTGTATGATGTAACAACCCGTATAAGTAAGAATCTTTTTTTTTTTTTTTTTTTTAAGTTTCAACAGCTCCTGTCATTGCAAAGCATTGGTAGTGGTAAAATGTAATTAGCAGAAGCGACAAATGGGAGAAAAATCTGAGCAAGAAAGGTACTCAAACACAGCAATATAGCTTCACTATGTTATTTCATAATTTAACTTCCAAACAAAATTATGGGTTCAAATCAGGGGAAAGAAAGGATGCTAATTCCACACACAGTCAAAGTAAGAAGGATAAGAGAAAAGAGGCCCTTGGCCTTCATTTCTTTCCCTTTCCTTCTTATCCTTTGGAAAGGGAGGGAATACAAACAATAATCGCAACTAAAAAATTTGCCAATCAAAGATCACAAAAAGACTCACTATTTTACAAAGGAGCAAGACCACAATCTCCAAGAGCTTACTGGACTTTGATGTTAGTTGGAAGTCTTCGGTTGCAATATCTGCACGAGCGACCATAAGATATCCATTCTGTGCATAACTCTGTTGTTCTGTCCCTGAAATTTTTCATAATACAACATTAATTTCATAAAAGGAGTTCTGCAAACAACAGGAGTGATGTGAACAGAACTGTTCTGACATACATTCATATCATCTTCAATGGAAATCTAGATACATGGAGTCTACTAAAAATGGATATTACCCTTCCAAGATGTTAATACAACCTTTTTTTTTTTTTACTGTTAGCATGTTCTGATACATTTTTCTCAAGAGAAATAGGTTATCAAGTTTGTAACCTAATTTGTTATAACCTAAGCATGACAGAAGACAAATTTGAGTTATAACCAAATCAAATTATCTCCGATATGGATTATCAATCAAATATACAAAAAAGTGCTGACTGTTAACAGAGAACTATTTAATTAAACACTCTACATATGCTTCAGCATGCTCTTTTTAAGGCCATCTAGACTTGGGTAAGGCAGTTATGGCAACAGGTGTGCTGAGAGTTTAGGCAGAAATCATAGGTACGGACAGAAGGGGTGAGGGTGAAAAATCAAAAGTTCCCCTTCAATCTTCTACATAAACATTGATGTGTTTCTCACATATGAAATTACCAGGACACAACATGCATTGATTCCTTTCATTCAGCACAAAGCGTAATATAAATGTAACAGCAAAAAATATTGGAATAACAGAGACGCAAACATATCAGCATGCCTGCACAAACTGCTTCCACACTAGTTAGATAAATATTTGAACAATATTATTAAGCAGCTTCTAATAAGAACCTGAAGACCTTATCTCCCACTATGCTTAGATAAATGATATAAGTTCATACCTCAACCATGAAACATATCCATGTCTTCTCGCCATGCACTTCTGTAATCCCTTTCAAGATCGTCAGACCCAAGCTTCTAATAGCTTCTGCTATCTCAAGGAAATGACTGCATTCCTCACATAGCATCTGCATAATCAATCAAGATATATTATAACACATAGAGAGCAAAGAAGAAAATTAACTTAGATTGCTTTCTTTCATTCTTTTTTCTTTCTTGATGATTTGTTAATAAGAAAACAACTTATGGGGGTGTTGTTCAAGTGCATGTACAATACAGAGAAAAAAATTAAAGTGGATCAACTTTATGGCTTCAGACGAAATGCTTCAATAAAATATAAAATATAAAACAAGGTTTATATATATGATATGTACTCACTTCTACAAGCATCTGCCCATTTTTGTTTAGGTTCTCTACTATAATTGAAGAAACTTTTAGGTGGCCTCCCACCTCCACTGCCCAGCTTGAACCCTTCTCATAGTTGGAGCTGTCTGTTCCTTTCTGATACATCTGCAAATTCGGTAATAGGGTTTCAAAAAAAAGACGGAACTAAAAAGACTGAAACTTCCAAGTTGCTGATTATCAGTATTAATTCCATAAAAATTGCATAATATAGGGTTTGACATTCAAAGGCAGATATTATTAGACAGATTTTATAATACTTATTAATCATGTGACAGAAGAATTTACATGTGTGCATTATAAAGGGCAGAAGCCTTGCAGAGAGCATAACTTCAGACACATATAAAATGTATACATCAGGTCGAAAAATCTAGATTTCCAGTATGAAGCATGTCAAGCTTGATTGAAGTCAAAATTTACAGAACCAAGTCCCTTACAAGGGAAGCATCTTAAGCATTACCTTCGATTCAGCACATTTATTGAGCTTGTCAGCATGCTTCGTGATACTTTCTAGAAAGAGCATGTGTTTGATTGTGCGCTCTAGCAAGGAATCAATACTGCACTGTAATTTCATTGGATCTTCAGTACATATCTTGCAGAGCTTTATATGAATGGGAGCTATACATAGCACATCATCAAATTTAACTGGATTGAAGGGAAGTTACCTTTGCCCCATTGGGCACAAGCTCTCTTAGCTCCTTGATACGATCTTGAATCAGCTGCCTGTCCCTTGGCCTAGGCCTGCAGTTTTCACCAGGTCTAGCCCTCCTTTTGTTGTTCTTAGCTGGTTCTGAGCGCCTATCCAACTGTTCACTGCAGGTAGTTGGACAATTTGATGAAAATCCTTTAGGAGACATTGCACCACATACTCCTGTTGAGCTTGAGCAATTCTGTGTGTCCTCTTGAACAACAGATTGCTGATTAATCGAATAACCAGCATAATGGATAATATGTTTAGCCTGGAAAGGAGGCTCTGGCATTTTCTCAGTTGTTAACAGAGATTGTATTGATTTACAAACTGATTTCTCACTTTTCACATCACTGCTGCCACTGTAGCAAACATTGCCTACTACTGCATCTAGAAGATTTTCTGAACCAGTGTCAAATGTCATCTGGCTAGTACTTATGCTCTCTGGCACCTCAGCAATGTTCCCAGATTCAGTCTTCACATCTTCACAATCCACATACAGACATGCTTTTGGAAAAGCTGGCCCTAGAGCTTCATGCAGCTCACAGCCAGCAGAGAACTTTAAAAATGTGTTCGAGGTATCCAAGTGACTTGACCCAGCTTGATAATCCAGGTTTTTCTCCAAAGCTTTTTTGAGGTCAATGCTTGAAGATGCGGGCATGTCCAATGCTCCATTTAGATAATTATCAATCCCATCCAACTTATGTCTATCACAAACTGTAGACTCAAGGAGATCCACAGGGAAGTTCACAAGATCAGCTTCAAACTTTTGACTAGGAAGTATAACATCACATAAATTTATATTATCCTTAATAGAATTATCTAAATGTGGAGTTACATTCAATTCTGATCCCCCACGTGGATCTTTCCAAACATTAGTCTTTCCTCCACAAGGGTGGTCAACTGTCAAATTTGTTCCTACTTCATGCTGCTGGTCCAAATAGGAAATCTCTGATCTAGGCTGAAATAATTTGACACTTCCAATATTCACTGGTAAAGACAATCCACCCCCTCTATATTCATTTACCAATTCAACTGCTGAATTCTGACCAATACCAGCAAGAGAATAAAAATGAGAAGAATCATCACATTGTTTCTGTAAATAAGAAAACATAGTTGACTGGTTGTATGGACCCTTGTCTGCAGCTTTATCTAGATTGCACAAGCGATCAGGAATAACCCCTGATTTTGAATCCAAACCCTGTATAGGCACATCTGGCTGAGAAAGGGACAGCATTTAAATACTTACTACCTTAATATTTCACAAACTGTGTCTCATTCCATGAGAAGAAAATAAATAAACTAATTCGTATAGCACACACATGCCAACAATGCAAACGGAAGGGATAGTTACCAGATATAAGGAGCTCTTCATACTATAATGTATTGGATTAGTAACATGCTCAACTGAGGAATCTTGAAGGGATGAAAAGACATCTTTGATATGGGCGACCTGCATAATATTCTCAGCAACCTGCTCCACTCAAATGAAAACAGAAAGCAAACCTATGTTTTAATAACAGTTAAATGATGAGTTTACACAGTGAATATTTTGTTGGTACCTGACAAAAATAATATATTAAATATGTCATCAAGAGAGGGAAAAAGCACTCAATCTAAGAGGCTCAATACTCTGAGACATTACTACAAATCAAGCAGTATACCTCAAACACAAACAATTTTGGACTACAGGATATTTGAAATTACAATAAAAGAGAGATTGGGGCCTTTGGGACCAACCATCAAAGGGTAATTACAGTGCGGTATAAGACTTGACAAGGCAAAAAGTTCATGTGATTTCAAATTTTTAATGCTTTCAAGACTGAACTGGCAACTAGATAAAGTTGAAAGTGTTACACCAGTGGTTGCCTAGTGTTCCATGGGAATGCATGTTGCCCCGATTTTCTATAGTCCCACTCATACAATGCTATTTCTGGCTGTTAATGCAGAAATTAGATGAAGCAAGACAGAAAAGGAAAAATATGGAAGGTTACAAAATTAAAAGTCTCCGTCTAGACTACGTTTGACTCTTCACTAGACCTAACTTACTTTCTGTAAATAACCTAACCGATACCAATGACATGCCAACCTATGCTACTCTTAAGATGAATCTTCAATGTCTACCCACCATATACAATGCCATATCATTTAAACAATGTATTGAGCAACAAACACATTCAAAATAGGCTTATTGGTGTAAAAATTACAACGTTTTCGACATGTTGCAAATTAATACCAAACTTTAAAAGTTGGCAAAAGTGGTACAATTTGACATTTTGTTTGCAATTATAACACAATTTCAATTTGGTCAAAATTAAAAATTGAAATGCATACGTGGAATGTAAGGTGGACTAAATGACCTCCAACTAATATTATTTTTACCATTTTAATTAATGTTAGATAACAAATAAACACTACTTCTAAAATATTTTTCAAATGTTATAGTCAAATCAAAGAAAATAATTTAAATTTCTATGTATTTCAATTTTTAATTTTGACCAAATTAAAGTTGTGCTATAATTGTAAATACAATGTCAATTGCGCTACTTTTACCAACTTTTAAAGTTTGGTATAAATCTGCAACAAGTCGAAAACGTTACAATTTTTTGCACCAATTAGCCTTCAAAATAAATCGCACAACTGCTAATGGAACCATAAACTTAAGAAGTAACAATGTTAAGAATGATGGAAGGATTTGACAGTTGACCAAAACATTAGCTAGAAACTGCCTTACTTTATTCAAAGAGCCGAGCTGAACAACTCCATGGGGAACAACAGCAACAACAACAATGGTCTGCAGAGCAAAACAATGACAGGTTCATCCATATAGTGTCTCATACAATTAGTAGAGATAAACTAGGAGTAGATAAACTACCATCACCTAACCAAGCAAAGAAAATTTTAGGAATATAAGACCATTAAACTGAAAATAAGTAACAGCCCTCATAATCATAATGTCGACGTCAATGTAAGGCCCCAGAGAAAATTTGAAGCAATAAATTCATTATTCTATCCCATGGAGCAATGATTGCAGATGAAAATAGTTGCTTCAGGAAAAAATTTGTTAACTACTGTGAATCCAAATCAATGCAGCCATACCCTGATCCCAGCTGAAAACTGACTCTGCCAGCCATCAGAGAACTGAAAAAGTAACCCAGATAAATACAAGGATTAGATCTATATAAAAAAAAACTTTTCTATAGCATTCAGTAATCATACATCTTAACATTTTAAATTATAAACGTAAAACATGGTAATCTATAATTATTGAATTAGAGGAATAATACTCACCTCAAATGACGAGATAGAATTGGCTACATACTTATCTGCAATTATCCATCTGTGTTTTCCAGTAACTGCTACCTGTCCAATAATCCTGTAGAAAAAAGAATGAGTCCAACCCCAAATCACATGGATCAGCATAAAGATTCTGAAAGTGACTGACACAGTGTTTCTGAAATTACAAAATGCTTAAACAATAACTTAAAACATATCCTTTTCATACTTCTCACAGATATGCATGATAAAATCAAAACGAGAAAATAGTAGATTCACTTCATGGACAGAACCATACCCTTCCCCAAGAGAATATACATGATATGACATCTTTGCCACTGCTAAGCCAAGCGGGTCATGTGTATAACGCCCAACACACGAGTTTTCAAGTGTCTCCCCAAAGCACTTATTCTCTAAAGGATCGTGTTGCTCACAATTATCATAGTAAGCATCTTCCCAAGTTAACACCCTGTTAAACATTAAAATTTGAAATATATACATAAGAAAGAAAATATGTGAGTATAGAGTTCAAGGCACATGGTATTGTCCAGAAACTTGAACAAAGTCTGCCTACTTTACCGAAAGCAATAGCAGAAAGTCAGTCAGGACTCAGTTGCAGAGAGACTATTTAAACAAGAAGCAACAT
Organism: Macaranga tanarius; assembly: GCA_949673435.1. NCBI lineage: Eukaryota > Viridiplantae > Streptophyta > Magnoliopsida > Malpighiales > Euphorbiaceae > Macaranga > Macaranga tanarius. Next base: position 9,989 of record CATIWO010283202.1, on the reverse strand, counting down.
TATTTTTACAATTGCCTACTATCTTCTTTTTCTCTTTTCTGAGAGTTATAAAAGCTAAATAGCAAGGTCATCAACAAAACCAGTATCACAATAACAATTTACTTAAACCCTTAAGTCCATATCCATTATGCTTAACCATCATAGTCTTGGAACAATTCTTCAAAACAAAAGTAAACCACAACCAATCTCCTGATCATCAACTTAAACGCAACCCGAACATTAGCTTAAAAATTCAAAAACACATTACTTATGCCATTATACCCCAAATTCCAAATTTTCCTATTACAACAGTAATCAGAACATCCATAACAAAAGCTAAACAAAGTGGTGCATAAACACTATAAACAAAGCTAAAGAGAGGTTAACAATTAGAAACACACCATAAATAGAAACAAAAGAGAGGGCTAAGAGGCTAAATCACTTACATTCGAGCTCGATGCTTGAGCTTCCAAAACACAGCATACTTCCAGTCTGTGTTGAAGCAGAGGCTCCTCAAAGTATTGTGCAAGTGAGTACCCATCTCCTGATTCCTAAAAAAAAACCAGCCCCCACTCTAAAAATCACCCCACCAGAGCCAACAAAGCGAAGTTTATCAGTTAAATAAAAACTTTCCTCCCCAAAAAAAGAAAACCCTAATTACTCCCAAAACTAGCTTCCCCTGTAAGAGCCTCTTCCTGCTTGTTTTCTCCGTAACCCTGCCCTTGCCTTTATCGGTGGTCCTACTGTAGCCAAAAGCAGACGATTCCCACCCATTCCTCACACCACAACCACCACCACCACCACCCACTAGACAGGCTATTAGCCCTCTGCCTTTCACAATGAACTCCCTACAATCTCTTACAAGTTCAAGTAAAGTATCAAACTTTCAAGATTCCAATCAAAGATTTTAAAACACCCATCAAAGTTGCTGCATCTATCCATTTCTTTTGTTCAAGAAAAAAAGCAACAATCTTTAGAATCAAGCTAAACAAAAAAAGACTTAATTATAATGGAAAAAAGGAAATATTCTAGCTTATATCGGACGACATGGATCAATCAAAGAAGCTAAGCTCAATTTTTGCTAAAAAGAAAGAAAACCCAGAAACAAATTCTAATGATTTCTTATTCTTTTCTCACAGAAACCTTGAAAATTGAAGCTGAAACAGTAAAAATTACAGCTTTCTTGAAAAAGGGTAGAGTAAAGATTTAAGCTTTTTAGCTAAAATTGATGAGAATTGAAGTAAAGATTGAAGCTTTGAGCTACATTCATTGACATCAAAAAAGAAAAACACAAGAAAAGTTTCTCCTTTTTTTCACTGAGAAGAATGTGTTTCTTGTTTTTTTTTTTTTTTTTGCCTTTAAGCAAACAGCAGCAGCAACAACAGCAATTCTTTGATTTGGTTAGAGATTAATTTAAAGGCATTTTATACGCAGCCGCTATTTGGCACACCCTGTTCATTTTAGCTTTTTTGACAAAATTGCCACCTTCACTTAACCTGCGCACCCTGCTCATTTTACACAACACCCTTTTCTTTTCTCTCTCTTTTTTTTTTTTTTCACTTCTTCAGCCGTTCACACATAGACATGAGTGGGATATATAAAGAGTGTTTACAGTGTAGAAAACAAAAACTACAATGAAAGAAGAAAAAAAGGAAAAAAAATAGTTGTTTTTGGTAATTGAGAGAAATGGGTATGTGGGATTTTGAAGAGATTTTATGGAACCTCCAAAATGGGTTATGAGTACACTTTCTAAGTAGTGTCATTTTATGGCCAACAACATCATGTCCAAGTGAAGAAAATGCTTCTTATCTCTCTCCATAGTCCATCCAAAAAAAAAGAAAAAAAGATTTATATTTATATTTATTTTCTATGCATTTCTCAATCACCCTTTTTAAACCCAATGAACTTACCCTTCTCATGGCACTTTTCAACAATCATTTTAATTTGCCAAAAAGTTGTGACACCTACACCCTCCATTGACATTGTCCCCAAATTCATACTTTAGTTACATATAAAAAAACAAAACAAAATCTTATTTTTCTACTAAAGAAATTAAACAAAATCAAAGAAATAAAGAAAGGTTGGAATTGAAACATCCTTCTTTCCCACTACTATAACCATGTTTGATGCTTATTGAGTAGCATTGGAGAGTGATGATGATTGAGCATTTCTACCTATGGATGGATAGCTCCATTTCCAAATATATATATATATTGTAGAATATATATACACACATGGAAAATGCAATTGAATTCATCCATGATTTTTTTAAGTGAAAAATTATAGGATCAAGATTGAATCACTTTTGTTAAAACCAGTGCATGATAAGTGATAACTAGAGGAAAAATGCTTTTCAATATCCACAACCTAATTAAATGCATAATAGTGAAGAGAGAATGAATTATGGTACCTTTAACACTATAATTGACATAATAATTATTTTTAGAAAAATTAATTTGTTCTTCATTTTTTTTTGAAAATAAAACAATTATGAATTAATTTTTATGTATAATATTGAGTTTTCCAAATGCAAAATATTTTATATGTACCAAGAAGAGATATGGAAGAAAGAAATAATTTTTATAGTCTAATTATTATCAATTAAGATAAGCACAGGAGAAGTTCTCAAAAAAAGATAAGCACAGGAGAATATCCATAAATAATGGCAAGTAAATTATTATTTAGATAATTTAATTTTCTCTTTATAAAAAAGAAAAACAACAAAAATTATATCCTTGATGCCATATTTCTTTTTTCAAGAATGATAACACATGAGAGGCATAAATTTTCAAGAAAAATGATGAATGCTTTGAAGAGACATATACCAAAGATCCAATGGTCCATATTGCATATATAAAATATAAATTGTAATATATAGTCTGCATGTGTATTATGATCTTATGACATATTTATGAACAAATGTTTCTTGCACCACACCAACTCAGCATCATTGTCCGGATCCCATGATTCATGTTTTAACAGTGGGGATAATATTGATCTTGAGTGATTATTATTGCCATTGATTTCTAATCATTTTCTTGCCCCTTTTCTTTAAAAAAAAATATATCTATATTTTCTTCTTGGCATTGCAATGGCTAAGCAATAGCAAATTAATTAGTTGGATTTTACTGATCATTTTAGAACAATAAGACAACCAAAAAAAAAAGAGCTTTTTGGAGGATGAAAGTGTAAAAAAAATGAACAAATTAATGATCAAGTCCTCGAAAACAACCACCTATCGAATGTTTACTTTGGTCCATAAAGATTCAACTTGTCGGTAGTAGATCAATATATAGTTTTTAAACCTTAATTACTTCTTTACTTGATGTTATGTTAAGCATAATTATGATTTACTCAATTGTGTATTCTTTTTTTTTTTTTTTAAATGGTCTTCCTGCTAGTTGTAACTAAACTAGTTTTAAAATGTAGTGGACTAAAAGTGAGCACCATAAAAAAGAGGTATAAAAAGTTGTTTAATGCTATTAATAATTGATGTTAACTAATCAAGTTTATGATGTTAAAAGTTCACTAATTGTTCCCATTAAAAAAAATTACAACTAATTGTATATATACTTCACAATGTAATATGCTTTTAGTTAAATTCACTATCGCTGTTTATATATAATAAGTCAAATTTATATTCAATCATATTTTTTATTTTAAAATAGTACATGCATCACAATATAATTTAAAATTTGTTTATAACTTGATTCATTTTCAAAATTTTAAAATATAAAGTTTTCAATTATTTTTCTTATTTGTTGGAAGTCAAATTAATCGAGATTTATAAACTACACAAAAGGGGCAGTTCTCCCTTTACAAAACACTCACCATAAAAAAAATATAAATTTTACTAAATATTGATGGATATATAGACAAGATTGATGCAAGGAGACCAACCAAACAGGCCAGATTGGCAAGGTCTTCAATTATTGAAATAATATAATAAAAATTAATTAAAATTTTAATTAATTATTCTAAGAAAAAGCAAGAAAGTAAAAGAAAAAAGAAAGAAAAAAGTTTCTTCAATCTTTTCCTCCTCCAATTACTGAAGCAACATAATATAAAAATTTCCAGCAAGATAGTATGTTCTCCACTTGTCTCAAAATGTTATCATCTAAAAAAGAAAAAGATTTTTTAAGCTATAGGTCAAAACATTAACTTATCAAGATCATGATACAAGATTTTGACCATTGTCTTGCTTATTTTGATAAATGAAAAGATTGGAATACTTTGGACGGTTGGATAATTAAATTTTTTTAAAAGAAATTGTTAAGATTAATTTCAATAAGGAATTAATGGGTATTAATTGAGGCTAATTTTAGGTGCTTAATTAGGGAATAAAGTCAACTAGGCTAATTGTGCATGAATAAGAAGAGTTAGTGATGGAAATGATAGGTCATTTTCTCATGTAGATACAATAGTGAAAGAAATGAGTAGCCTCATAAATGCTAAGGGACAAACAAGAATGATATTTTTCCTTTACCTGTTTTTGTAATAAAATCCTCTTTTTTTTTTTTTTTTTCAAAAATCCTTTACTATGTTACTATGTATTTCCATCACATAGATCACATTCCTATATATTTTTATTTATATATATACATATATGTGTACTGAAAAAGGATTTCATTTAAATATTTCAATAGTGCCAAAAAGTGTTAATAAGTCATAATTTTGTTAAGTTGAGGTGTTTAAATAATCAGTTTATAAATTGAGGCATCAAATTGGTAAAATGTCAAATTCAGACCTATTTGATAAAATTGTGTATTTCATATGTATAAAATTTAAAATATTTTATCAAACTACTTGTATAAGCTTATAAGCTCATTGAATTATACTGATTCATATATTTTTATAATTTTCCCTCTCTTTGTTTTTCTGAAAAAAAAGAAAAGAAAAGAAAAGAAAAGAGGGATAGGGAACCAGAATCATCCTAAGTAGATTTTGCAGCTTAGCTTTTTAGTAACATGTAATCTTAGGAAGGTGACCTCATAGTCTTCACTGTCATGAGTAATGCTTTGATCTTTCCTTTTTTTGTGTTATTATAATTTATATGCATAGTTATATATATTTTTAAAATTTTTTCTGCACATAGTCAATATAGATGGGCGTGAAAATGGAAGACCCATTTTAAGTACATTTTTTCAATACATTATGTTAGTGGCCATTACTTGGATTGGATGAACCCTCCTTTTAAGAATTTCAGTTGATAGTAACTTTTGAATCATTTGAAATTTTTATTATACTTTCTTTCTTTCTTTCTTTCACTCAGCTCAACTCAATTCTAATCCATAAAATTTATAATTTTAATTTGTATTCGTAAGATATATAAATCAAATCAATAATAATATTGTAAAATTAAAAATGCATATATAACTTAAATATGTTGATTTATTAGAGTGCAGTGAACTAGAACAAAAGTGGGTAATCACCAGTCAGCAACTGCCTGGTTGAGTCCTATGCTACAGTAAGTCTTCTGTTTAAAAAAAAAAAAAAGTGGGTAATTGACTAATAGCGGTCCCAACAAATCTAAGATAGGGAATCTAATGATCATTAGCACCAAAAGAATGTTAGCTATCAAAAGCATCTTTCTTTGCATACCATAACAATAAAATATATGCAACATTCATGATTAGTTTGATTGAATTAAAATTCACAACAAGCAACCAAAAGTCACGTAGTAATGGACAGATTACATAAGAAAGATAATATATATGCTATATAAAAATATATAGCTTCATCAAACACCCTTAGCTGCTGCTGCTGCATTTTCTATTGCTTAATTTATCCAAGCCTTCTGTCAAAACATTATAGTGCTATGTGTGTCATTATAACACCTATCAGCACAAAAAATATAAATCAAATTAAGACCATTTGTATGGAATAATATGAGTTTTAAGTTCAACCTCTCCTCTTCCACAAGAGAACTTGTGTGTGATGCTTTGATGTCGATGATGTTAGCCTATATCCGTCACGTAACAGATCGACCTTACCATATTTTCCTCCATGACAAAAGGCGTCTCATAGAAATGGAGGAAATTTTGGATTTGTAAGAACTCAAGTTTTTCGTCTCCTAACTGATATGAGATTTTGAAATCATCAAATGTCATAGTGGGTTGCTGGACTATTCACTTCGATGTTTGGTTTACACAATAAAACATCGAAAGGACCGGTTGGTGACATGCTCCACTTGTCAACAGGAAAATATGAGTCACAAATTTATGATATAGTTCATCTATGTAAAAGCATATACTAATTTTGAGGGTAAATTTGTTAAACTAGAGTTTCATGCTGTCATTATAATGGTTAATACTAGTCCAAGTCTTTCTGAGTTATTATCATTAAAAAGGTTGGTCTTTCAGGGAATGTAAAACCAAATAAGTGGAATGCTAATTAAGTTATTGACCATATGAAGCAACTAATAACAAGTGATACAACTATTAAGAAAAGTCAAAAAAAAAAAAAAAAAAAAAAAACCAAAGTGTAAATAAATCTTATAAAAGTGCTTTCTACCCACCATTGGAATCAGCTAAGCACATTGCATTCTAGCCTCAAGTAATTCTGGTATGATTAGGTGCTTGATTCAATTTGTATACCTGGAAGATAAGGTGGGCTTAGTGGTCTTAGTCATTCTAATATATTACATAAAATTTGGGAGCTGCTAGCCACTACAGATAATAAGACAAAGTTCCCTTGTTCAGTGTTCTTCATCTTTCCTATTTTAAGCATTTTTCTATCAAAATGAAGCCACATCTTAATTTGTCACTGGTTGAAAATATTCTCCGTACTCAGTTTTAACAATCCTAGCTTTATAGAATGTCGATTTAAATCAAAATGGTAATTTTATTGTTTTCTCTATCCTCAAGTGATATTATCTATGCTTTATTATTCAATAAAATATAGAATCTACAGTAAAATATACATATATGAGAAGCACTTACCTCTACAAGCATCTCCCATATTACTTTAGGTGCTCTCCTATCATGCAAGAAGCTTTTAACTGGCCTCCTTTTGATACTTGGAGGTGTCCGTTCCTTCTGAAACATAAGCAAATTCATCAGTATGATATAGGCAGAAGACAATGTGGAGTCAGTACAAGTGTTGCTCAGTATCAAGTCCATGAATGTTGTGCAGTGACAGAGGCTTGAAGATAGACGCGTTCAATGGCAGATAGTAACACAGACATTATTAATTTGCTGATCCAATAATTTCCAAGCTTGCATTACAAGGGCAAAAGCCATGAAGGCAATGGTAAAAGCAAATAAAAGATTAAAGGCAACGTAAACAGCGAGACACAACATTTAAATTTCAAGTATAAAACACTTAAAGGTTGACTAAATCAATTGTCTAAAGAAATTAGTCTTCTACAAAAGTACATGCTTTCTAAAAAGAGCATGTTTGATAGTGCACTCAGGCAAGAAAACAATACTGCTCTGTGCAAGAAAATAAGAAAACATGGAATGTGCATATACTCTTAGACATATTGGAGATTAATTGAATAACCAGCTGAACAGATAATATGTAAACAATGAATTATCTGGAGCAGAGATTGTATTGATCTACATACTTATTTCCACATTTCACACTATAACATACATTGCCTACCACTGCTTTTAGATGATTTCCCCAACCAGTGTCAAATAATAATGCGCCTGCATCTTCCCGAACCAGTGTCTACATTTTACACTGCATCAGAATGGCAATACTACAAGATTTTTGTATCAAAATTTGAATCTAAATGAAAAAAGTGCAGTGAAACTACAATATAGTTAACGTGTACTTCAAGCTGGAGCTTTAGCATCCATTAGAGTAAAGAAGCTGCTGAAAAATTGGTTTTTGACGATGATAAATTCATTCCAAACATGAAATTTAAAAAACGGAACATAAAGTAAAAGTAAAGGCAGGAAAAAAATAACCCGTTCTTTATGGCTATCAGGCTTACCGCATTCAAATCATCCCAGAATACAAATAAAAAAATTGGAACATAAGGCCAAAAAACTAAAGAAAAAAGAACCAGTTTCATCTGGCTATCAGGCTTACCATGTTCGCATGGTATTTTAACTTAGCATCTGCTCCATTGCCTCTTACTAACCAGGCTTTGCCATGCCCCTGCTCATTCTGAAGCCTTCTCCCAGAAAGCTAGGACGAAGCATCATTCCATAATTACATGCAATTAGAGGTCCAGTGCTACTGGACAACCTTCAGCTGCTATTTACTCGCATAAAGAACAAACTTCTATAAGATAGACCACAGTCTATTGACATGACCAGCTAGCTTCAGCTGTCCATCCAATTCAGTAAGCAAAGAGTAAATCTCATCAGAAGCTGGGTGTGATTTATCAGATGCTGCAAATTGATGAACTTTCCTTTCCATCTCAATCCAACTGGACCCAGGCCATTTCTTTATAACCCCTAGTTCCTTCATGGTCTTCCTCATCTTTGTAACTTCATCCCACTTATTAACTTCAGCATACATGTTAACTAAAAGTGTGTAATGTCCAGTGTTGCCCGGTTCCAAAATCATCAATTCATCAACAGCTATCCGGGCAATCTCTAAGTTCCTGTGAAGTTTACATCCACCCAACAAAGCACCCCAAATAACAGCATTTGGTTCAAATTTCATAGTTCTTATCAGTTCTAATGCTTCTTCAAGCAGGCCAGCTTTACTCAATAGATCAACCATACATCCATAATGCTCAGTAGAGGCAGGAATAGAAAACTCATGCATCATACTCTCAAACCTCTTACGGCCCTCTTCAACAAGCCCCGCATGAGCGCAGGCATTTAAAACACTAATAAATGTAACCTCGTTAGGCTTAATTTTCTCCCTTCTCATTTTGCTGAACATCTCCAATGCTTCTTTTGCATATCCATGAGCTGCTAGTGCCTCTATCACTGAATTCCAGCAGAAAAGGTTCTTCTCTTGCAACTTGAAGAACACCAATAGGGATCTATCTAAGCAACCACACTTAGCATACATATCAATTAATGAAGATCCTATATAGACATCAAGGTCAAATCCATTCTGCATTACATAAAGATGTATTTCTTTGCCTAGTTCAAGTGCTCCAAGATGTGCACATGCTGAAATCACAGTTGCCATTGTCACTTCATCAGGGAAAATCCCAGTTTTTGTCATCTCATTAAAAACTACTAATGCTTCTCCAAAGTTCTTATTCTGAGAATAACAATTGATCATTGTTGTCCACGAAATAATATCCTTCTCATTAATCTGATTAAAAAGAAACTCAGCAGATTCTGCATCTCTCAATTTTGCATATCCATAAATCAAAGTATTCCATGTAGCTGTATTCTTTTCAGGCATGGCATCAAACAATCCTCTTGCTGAGCTCAAATCACCAACCTTAACAAGACCAGAAATCATGGTAGTCCAAGCAAAGACATCTCTTTCAGGCATTTCATCGAACACCTTTCTGGATTCATTTATTCTGCCCACACTTGAATAAAAATCAATCAAAGAAGTCTGAACAAACACATGTGACACAAACCCATGTTTCCAAACATGACCATGAACAACTTCTCCAAACTTCACTTCAAAAGCTAAACCACAAGCTTTAATCAGTGATGAAAATGTATAACTTGAAGGCAAAACTTTAGCCCTCAACATGTGTGTATATAAAACAAGTGCTTGAATTGGATGATGGCATTGGACAAATGCTCTAATCATTGCATTATACACAAAGAGATTGGGTTTTTCCATTTGGGTATAGACTAAAACTGCCTGATCAATGCAGTTAAAGTAGGAACAAGCTGTGATAAATTGGTTCACCAAGAAACAATCTTGGATTGTATTGGTTTTAATCATGGTAGTATATATGGCCTCTAGCTCCTTCAAATTGGAGCAATTTAGCAAGCATTCAAGTATGGTAGATTTTTTAGTGGCAATTGATTCTTTTCTTATGGAAACATCTGCTAAACAAAGTGAAAACCAGCATTTTTTGGTAAAAGAAGCAAACTTTGGCAATTTAGTAGAACCATGACGGAGGAATA
>CATIWO010283152.1:0-11422 GCA_949673435.1 Macaranga tanarius | reverse complement strand
CCTTTATTTTTGTAGGACTCTCCCCTTAAGGAAAATGAATCATCCCTTCACTTTGGTGAGCTAGAGACTCCTGACTTTAGCTTTCTGATTGATTCTCCCTCTAAACAATGTTCGATGACAGATCTCCCTTCAGAATCTGATGTGTCTCATGGTAAAGCCACCCTTAGGAACCTCTTCATGCTTGATGTTTCCTCTTTGAATGAGGAAAAGAAATCCTCTACCCAATCAGTAATTTCCATTTTGTCTAAGGCATTTCCTTCATCTGCCAGTAACCTTCCTAATCTGGATGCCCTGCTTGGATCTCTTAAGGACTCCACTCATATGATAGAGGATCGAACTAGCCAAAAAGTGAGTCGAACTGATTTCTCTACTTGAAAGTGGAGAAACTTTGAAGAACTCTTGTAAGCAGGCTTTTGATCATCATGAGACTCTTAAGAGTTCTTTAAATGCTTATCGTGAACAGATCCAACAATGGTGCAATGACCTAAAACAAGCTAAGATAAAGTACGTAGACTGTTGCAATCAGTGGAACATATTGAAAAATTTAGACTTAGATCACCTATGAGCCTTTAGCATTAGGTTCTTTCAGATTAGAGATCTTTAGATTAAATCTCTCTGGTTTTATGAACGCTTGTCAACTTTGTGGATGTGGATGATCATATTTTCTTTCTTTTATGGATGAACTTTGATTACTTTCCTTTTCCACTTGTTGCACTTTTGCATGATATATATATGCTACAGGTACTTTAATTTTGGATTGCAAACAGGCTAAGAGTCTCTTTGCCTAAAATCTCTAACTCTCCCCATATTGCATTTGTGTGTGTATCATGCAGCCATACCTTGCATTACAGCCATATAACCATATGCTTATCTCATTACATACGTTGTGTTTGTGATGACCATTGTGATCTGTTTGTGGTTTTTACTTGTGATTGCCTTAGGGGACTTAAGTATCAAACAATAACCAACAGACAAAATAGCTTAACAAAAGTGGCCAGTAGGCCTACCTTCTTTATTAAAATCTTTTAAAAATATATTTACAGGGAACATGCCCTAAGGCCTATCTATAAGAAAAACTTTTTAAAGTGTCGTAGGTCGGCTTTACATGATTCCAATCCAAACAGTTTTCCCTATATGGCCGTGAAGACGGCCTTACATCAGAATTTTATTTTTCTAAAGTTTCCCACATGGTGGGAAAATATTTCTTCAGATAACATCTGTTGATGCTCCTTTTATGTGGTTCTCCATCTAGACTTGATAACAAGTAAGCATTACCTTTCAAAACTCTATGAACTTTGAAAGGTCCCTCCCAATTTGGAGACCATTTTCCATACTCTCTGTCCTTTGCACCAACAGGTAAGATCACCTTCCACACTAGATCTCCTTCTTCAAAATTCTTCTTCTTCACTTTCTTGTTGTAAATCCTGGAGATCTTCTTCTCCTGGATAATCAGATTGTTGAAGGTCTGCATTCTCTCCTCATCTACACCTTCTAGCTCAATGATTTTTGCTTCATTATATTCTTCAGGTGTTAATCCATTATTCTTTGTAACTCTCAATGAATGAACCACCACTTCTATAGGGAGAACTACATCGTGCCCATATACTAAAAAATAAGGGCTTACTCCTGTGGCGCTCCTCCTTGAAGTTCTATAAGCCCAAAGGGTCTCTGAGAGCAATCTGTGCCAATCTCTTAGGTTTTCCTCCATTATTTTCTCCAATATCCTAATCAATACTTTGTTAGATGTCTCTGCTTGACCATTCTCTTGAGGGTAGTGTGGTGAAGAGTGAAGCAATTTAATCCCATAATCAGCTGAAAACTCCCTTATCTTATCTTCTATGAACATGGTTCCCTGATCGGTTGTAATAGACTGGGGGATACCAAATATGTGGATCAAATACTCTTTGATGAACTGGATCACATCTTTCTGCTCTGCTTTTTTCAAAAGTACTGCCTCCACCCACTTAGAAAAGTAATCAGTAGCAACAAGAATAAAATAATGCCCTTTAGAAGAGGAAGGATAAATTTTACCTATCAGATCCATTGCCCAACCACGAAAAGGCCATGGTTTAACAACAGAATATAGATCATCTGCTAGAACTCTTTGAATATTCCCATGCTTTTGACATTGTTGACACCCTTTGGAGTATTTGATACAGTCTTTGAGGATTAACGGCCAATAAAAGTTATGTCTCCTGATTAACCATCTTATTTTCACTCCTGATTGGTGGGCACCACAAACTCCCTCATGTACTTATTTCATGATCTCCAAAGCATCTGGGAAACCTACGCACCTTAGTAGCAAACCATCAAATCCCTTCCTATAGAGCTCCCCTTCTAATAATACGTAATTGAGAGCCTTCATCTTCAAAGCATAAGGAGCTTTCTTTCCTGGACAATGTAAGTGGCTCTCTAACTCAGTTCTCCAATCACCTGCAACATTCACATCTATAAAAAACACATCAGAAAGGATCCCTCTCTCTATAATGAAAGGGTGTTGTTTGTTCTGAACCAAAATCAATCTATGTGTGAGTTCTTCAGATAATTTCAATCCTGAAGCTATTTATGCCAGTTCATCTGCTTCCCAGTTTGCCTCTCTGGGAACATGTTGGAAAGAAACTTCTTTGAATTCTCTAAGTAGTTGGACAACAGCAGTGAAGTAGGGAGCCAAAGAGACACTGGTACACTTAAATTCACCAGACAGTTATTTCAACACCAATTGAGAATCTCCCATGATTAACACGTTCTCTGCCTTTAATTCTTGAAGGATCTCTAAACCAATCACTAGAGCCTCATACTCTGCCTGATTATTAGTGCATTTAAAATCTAAATTAAAAGACAGAGTAGTTTTTACCCCAGTAGGAGAAGTAATCACAATGCCCACCCCAACTGATTTATCTATACTGGAACCATCAAACTTTAAAACCCATGGTTGGATCTCTACATTATAGATTTGGAGATCTACATCATCTTCCTTCTAGATTTCTGCAGATGGGTGATCTGTCAAAAAATATGCCAATGTCTGCCCTTTCACAGATTTCTGAGGAAAATAAATCAATGTAAACTTTGCAAGAGACAAAGACCATTTCCTAATCCTTCATGTGATAACATGTCTATTCAACATAAAATTTATTAGATCTGTCTATGAAACTACATAAACCCTTTCCCCAATCATGTAATGCCTCAATTTAGAACATGCAAAATACAAAACCAAATATAATTTTTCAATAGGAGAGTATTTAAACTTTATAGGTGTCAATATCCTGCTTAAATAATAAATAGCCTACTCATGTCCCATAGAGTTATTTTGTGCTAACAGACACCCTATGGACCCAGGAGCGGCCGACACATATAATTTAAGAGGATACCCTTTCCTTAGAGACATCAACACATGAGGCTTTGATAGGTATTCCTTAATTTTGTCAAAGGCTTTCTGATGGTTCTCTTACCATTGAAACTCCTCTTTATCCTTCAACCTTAAAAGCTCAGAGAACTCCTTTGTCTTCCCAGCTAAATTTGAGATAAAGCGCCTTAGGCAATTCACCTGTCCTAGAAACCTTTAAAGCTCCTTCTTGTTACTTGGTGGTTTGGCCTCTATTAATGCTCTAGCTTTGTTCTTGTCAATCTCTACACCTCTTCTGTGAACCAGGAAGCCTAGAAAATTCCCTACCTGCACACCAAAGGCACACTTAAGAGGGTTAAATTTTAAACAGTGAGCTCTCATTCTTTTAAAGGTCTCCTTTAAGTGCCCCACGTGATTTGCTGCCTTTTTTTTATTTGATCACTATGTCATCAATGTAGACCTCTAAATGACGTCCAATCATGTCATAAAAAATAGCATTCATGGCACGTTGGTATGTAGCTCCCGCATTCCTCAAACCAAAGGGCATAACCAGCCACTCAAAGACTCTAATATAACCTGGGCATCTAAAGGCTGTCTTGTGTATATCCTCCTCTGCTATGAGGATTTGGTTATATCTAGAGAAACCATCAACAAAATAGAGTAGCTCATTCCCTGTAGCAGCATCAATCAATATATCTGCTATGGGCATCACATACACATCCTTTGGAGTAGTGGCATTAAGATCCCTGAAATCAATACACACACGCAGTTTTCCATTCTTTTTAACAACAGGAACAATATTTGCCAGCCACTGAGCATACCTTGTAGGCCTTATAAATTTGGCCTTAACAAGTTTCTCAATTTCTTCTTTCACTTTGAGTTCCACCTCTTTTGACATTCTTCTAGGTGGTTGACAATGGGGTTTGAATTCTGGCTTGATTCGTAATCGATGTTCTACAAGTTCTCTCTTCAAACCAGGCATTTCTTCATAGCTCCAGGCAAAACAGTCCTTAAACTCCTTTAGAGTATGGATTATTTGCTCCTTTAGATCTCCCTGCAATAAAGAACTAACATAAGTTACTCTTGGCTCCTCTAGGGAACCAAGATTAATTTTATCCAAAGGATCTGTAAATTCTGGTTTGGTATCTTCGAATTTTGTAGGAGCCTCCTTAAGATCCTCCATCTGAATCTCCTCCAGATCTTCATAATTATCTAGATCCCCTTCAAATATTAACTCTGCTCCATTGCTCTCCACATTTTCAATTTGTAACTTATCACATGTTTGCTGCACATAGGCTTTTAATGTTGTGGCTGCAGCTACCGCCAACTCCTCTTTGGTGAACTTAATCATCAAGTAACACAATAGTAGGTTGTTGTATAATCGGCCTATAATGCACGATTGCAGTAGGGTTCACTCTAGCTTTAGCTTGGTTTTGGATCTCTTCCTTCCCTTGCATGAATATTGACTTTGGTTCCCCATCTTTCTTTCTTCCCAAGAAATGAATTAGTCCAAACTCTACATCATAGAACCTTGCTTCAATGGCGTCAGAATGTGTGCCAAAGGGATGCGGATCCGCCCAAATAACCTCTACATCATCACCTTTCTAAAATAAAAGAAACTGATAAATGGAAGATGGGACACACCCATTGGCATGTATCCAATCTCTCCCTAACAATACATTATAACTTGTAGTTGAGTTTACAATAAAGAAAGCCGTAAGAGAAGTCTTACTCCCTATAGAGATCTCCATTGGTAATACACTAATAACTCTTGTTACCTCACCAGTAAAAGCTGAAATAGTGACATTTGTAGGGATACGATCCTCCTCTGTTTTTCCTAACATAGCCAACATCTTGGAAGGTATCATATTCACTGCAGATCCATCATCAATCAGCACTCTAGACATAGGTCTCCCATTCAGATGAGCCTTAATGTACAAGGGTTTGATGTGCCTTGTTATTTCTACAGGGGGTTTCTCCAGAATCACTCTCTTTGGTCCTCTGCCTTTTGGAGCTTGAATAGTAACTCCTCCCAAAATGTCATCATCTACTTCAGGTTGGGTCTCCTTTTCTAGCTTAACTTTAGTATCAATCTCAATCACATCATCTTTTGTTTTCGCACACCTAAAATCATTAGGCAAAATAATAGAAGTAGTAGCACAGTCCAATGGTACAGAAATGCTAGCAACATAAATATTATTTATTTTTACAGAACCTGTATCTTTAGAACTTGTAATAAATTCTATATCATCCATAACGTCCTCCAGGTTGGCTCCTTCTCCTTCTACCTCTACATCTTCATCTTCAGTAGCCTTTCTCCTGAATTTGGATTTTTATGTGGAGCCCTCCATTTCTTTCATCCTCATTTCCAAAGCTCTCTGTCTTTGGAGTCTCTTTTTTTGCATTCTTGTAAGAGGCTGAGGAAACTTCTTATGTTGGATTTTGTACCATTGATTCCCTAGGGGCACTCTTGGGGGAACCACAAATCTTGGAGCTCTTCTTTGGATCCCCTTCTCTACTAGTGGCAAAGTTATCTTAGCTCCTGCATTTGGTGATCCTTATTCTATTTATGGCCTTTTGACCCACACATTCCTGAACAATATTCTAGGTCTCATTTCCCTCTCTTCACGAATCCTCATCCTCTGATTGATGAGTGAACGGAGATCAAAGGTTGTTGTGCTCACATTAGCTGCTGGAGGGAAGGGATCTTCATCTACCAACATGATCTCCTTCTTCTCAGAAAATTTTAAAATTCCCTTGTTAATTCAGTCCTGCACCACATTTCTAAAAGCCCAATAATTATTAGTGGAATGGTTATATGAATCATGATATCTACCCTTCAACTCCTCCTTTATTGGGGCTTTACAATTTTCAGGAAAAGTAATAAACTTCTCCTTCACCATATAATCAAAGATCTCTTCACTCTTTGATATTTCAAAGTTGTACTGAGGCTGAGCACTAGTGGCATGGGACTTCTTCTATAGCTCTGGTGTTTTCTTTATAAGCAAAGGGCAAATACAGGATTCCTGTGTAGAAAAATCTATAATAGCCACTTCTTGATTATGGACCTATTGGAAATAGGTCCCCATGGTTGATTTCCTCTTTTGGTTCTCTTCACGAAGGAGCTCTTCGTACTCTGCAGCCTTTGCTGATAACTCATAAAAATCTCTAAACTCCATCCCCTAAAACTTTTTTCTGAGCTCAATGTCTAGCCCTCTCTGAGCCATCTTCACATATTCAGTTTTTGGTGGGAAGATCTTACAACGATTTCTCATCTTTTTGAAATGAGCAATAAATGAATCGGTATTTTTTCCAGGCCTCTGTGTCATCCTAGATAATTCAGTAACACAAACTTCGGGCTCCATCCTGAAAAACTGATTATGGAATGCTCTCTCTATTTCCTGTTGTGTAAACACAGAATTCCTTGGTAATATTGCATACCAAGTGAAAGCAGTTTCAGTTAGTGAATTTGAGAACAACCTCAACTTAAAATTATAGAAATTGTCATAATTTGCAAGTTCACCACACTGTATAGTGAACTTTGCAACATGCTCCAGTGTGGACTGTCCTTCCTCTCCTGAGAATGAAGAAAACTCTGGAATCCTATAACCCCTAGGGTAGGGATTATCACGATCAATTGCCTTTGGATATGGTTTATGGAACTCTGGTCAGCCAATCTGCCTTAGGCCAGGACTATATAACTCCTGCACTACCTCTCTCACAGCCTCCATGTCTATTGAGGTTTGGTTTCTAGGAGTGTAGTGTTAGGGAAAATGTGGGATCCCTCTTGTCCCTCCTATTGCCATGCCCCCCGAGTTTCCCTGTAAATTACTATCAAAATCATACAGATTATGATGCACCACAGGATTAGTGTTAGCGTAAAAATAATGGGGGAGTATTAGCCTGCCATTAAAGCGGCCATTCTGATTAACCTTAGGCATTGTAGGAACTTTCTCCCTTTTGTGTGGAGGTGTGTATTTTTCTTTATCCTCTAAATTGATATGGACTGGGCGGTGAGAATCACCTGCCTCTTGTGATCCAGAGGATTGCCCTCTAAGTTCTTCAAGCTGTTTGTTAGCCTTAGAAGAGTCTCAATGTTTGCATCTTTAGAGCTCTGTTGAACCCCGTTAGCAGTTTGTTGTAGATGGTGATCCAATTTATGAGAAAACACTTTCTGACTTCCTTTCAGAGATTTCATCATAGATTCTAGGAGTTTAGAATGTGTTTCTTTTTGTGACTCCATGAATTTAGAATGCATCTCCACCACCTTACATTGTGCCTCCTTTTGTTCTTGAAGGAAGTCTTCAAGAATCTTTTTGAAAATGTCAGAAACCTCTGTGTCAATTTCTTTCCCAATAATAGGAACTGTTGAGATTTGAGCATTTCTGTAACTTGGTCTTGAATGTGCTTTTCAAAATTCTCCACCAAGTGGGGAACTAGACCTTCTGGCCCTACTGCAGTAGGCGCCTCCTCCTGATCCTGAGATATGGTACTCTGTTTTTCCATAAAACTCCTAGTTCTTGGCATTTCAGTAGAGTCCCACTGGGCGTGCCAAAAATATGTTGCTCTCTGGCCCTTGCAAGTGAATTTTTGAGCGTGCCAAGTGTGTAAGGTACACCAACCTTGGAATTTGACCTCTATCAGAGCTTTTAGTGTAAGCTAAGGGACCTAAGCCTACTGGGTTCTTAAACCAACTGCAAATTGATAAATAGTTGGGTTTAATACTGACGATACCAAAAACGTCAAACAAATGCTGAAAATTAAAGAAAATAATGAAAGCGAACAAAAGGATCTGTAGGAAAATTAAAGGGTTCCATTGGAAATAAAAAGAAATTGAACTACTATCACTGTTTGATTGCAGATAAACAAAACCAAGATACAGAAAAGGAAATATTTAATTAAAAATCTAAATTGAGGTTCTGTAGAATTTGATTTGTTGTTGTCTGGTTTGGTTTGGATTTTTGTTGTATCTTCGATCTACAGGAGAAAGAGTCCTTTAATCCATGGAGTTGGTAACTTCCTTTTTTCAAAAACTGCTCTCTTCCCACTACTTCACGTTTCTTATTTTTGAAATTCAAACCCCCTCACATCTTATCCCCTTTCCTGTTAGTTCCCCCTTTTTTATAGATAACCACCTTAATTAATTAATTAATTAATTTGAATCATGGACCTATAAATAGGGTGGGCTTTATCATTTTTAAATATTAGTCCAAACAAATATCTCTCTCTAAAAATATATAAAAATAAAATACAAGGGAAACAACTTGAAATATCTTCCTGGGGATACAACAAGACTTTTTAGTCTGAAACGTCATATTGATGCGACGAAGGAGCCGATCGGAGCAGAATCTGACTATTTTCTTCAAAGTATCCACCATTATTGATATTGCACCGTCATGATCTACCAATCAACAGCTCCATTTGACAGATTAGAGGATTAAATAACAAACTAAAATAAAAACAACTTACAGAAAATTATTTAAGAAATATAAACTCTCATAAACTTGAGACTAATCTCAATTATAACTAATATATTACATCAAAAAGCAAAAAAATAGAGGTATTTGGATTTTTTTGCCAAAAAAAAAAATCATATCTACAATAAGTGAGAAAAAAACGAGCAGAAGAGAGATGCGAGAGAGTTGCTGAGGAAAGAGAAGGTGGAAGTTACTTAAGTGTGTGTTAATTACGTGACTTACGTGATTAACACACTTGGTTGTTACTTATGTGACTTACGCACTTAGTTGTTAATTACTTTCTCCGTTTCATTCCAATTGTCATTTTAGAAAATAAAATTTGTTCCACTCCAAATGACGTTTTTAGATTACCAATAAAAAATAAATGTTTCTTTCCAACTTTACCCTTATATTAGTTTTAGAGTAAATCTTGGTTTTAGAGTAGAGTATTAGTAACTTTTAGTCTTTTTAAGATTGGAGTAATTGTAATTAATAACTTTTGTTTTTTTCTAAAAAAGGGTAATATAATCATTTGTACATATAATTATGCCTATTAAATAGGATTCTTAATTTTTGTGAAACAATTTTAAACGACAATTGAAATGAAACGGAGGGAGTATATAAAAGCACCGACTATTGCGTATCCCATTTTGAAAAAATAAAAACAGAGTCATACTTTAAAAACTACCTTTAGAAAAAATTACATTAGTTGGTTTGGTATCTCCCCACACCGAGTCCGCCACCCCAAGAAATGGAAAATTCTATGGTTCATTGTTTAGTTATTTTTATTTTATTTTATCAGTATTATCATAAATTAAAAATATATTTCATAGTGATTATTAATAAAATATATTTTATTTTTATAAAAAAAATGCATTTAAGAGATATATACTCTTGGGTATCATTTTTGGTATCATAAAAATACACTTGTTTTCATCGGTTAGTACGGATGGTGGCTTTTTGAATTTAACTTATCTTGTCTCTACTAACAATTAATAATAACACACTGTTCAAAAACTTAATTATGAAACTTTTGCTTTGTTTTTATTTCACGTACATCATTTTATTATACTTATCTTTTAAATTTAAAAGAAATGTATCATTATTACTCTTCTCTCTTCTCTCTCTCTTTTCTTGTCCTCCTCCTCTGCACAGCTTTCTCTCTTCGTTTTTTTTCCTTGTTTTCCTCTAGTAGTTTTTAGCCATTTTTGACGAAAAATCACTAAATTTTTTTATTTTTTATTTATTATTATCACAATACTCAAAGATTTGAGGTTAAAACTCAAATTTTAATGGGTATTTTTTATAGTTCATAAATAAGTTTTTGTATTAGTGTTAGTTTATTAGTATGGAGTTTATCTTTCATTTCAGTTTTGATCCATCCATTGGAGCAGTATAATGGTAGATCAGAAGCGATGTGAAGGTAAAGATTTGAAAAATTCAGTCAAATTAAGCTCCGATTTGGCTCCTTCATTACATCGGATGCGCAAGAAGCGCAAGTGGCCAATGAAGGTTTCTTCTATCTTTACCGGAGATATTTTCTATACCATGTATTAGATTATTTTATTTTTAGGTATAGTTTTTCTCTCTTTAAAAATATTTAGAGAGTATTTTAGTTTAAAGTGTATCCTCTTGTAAGTTTTCTTCATGATGAATGAAAATCATCATTTGGTTAAAAAAAAAAAAAAAAAAAAGAAATGTATCTTTAAATAACATAAATTTTTTAGTGTTATATTTTTTTATTATTTAATTCACTTATTTTCGCTTTATTCTTAACATGTTACTTCGTAAATTATATTTTTCTCTTTAAAATTTGATATAATTTATATGTAGTTCCTTTTTTATTTTAAAATTAAATTTTTATCTTTTTATATTTTTGTTATGTTAATATGTAAGAATTTCTATTAGAATTAGGTTATATTTTTGGTTAAGTGCTATATAAAAGATTAAAATACTTTTTTAAATTATAAAAAGTTATAATTAACTGTAAAATACTAATGATATTGTAATTTTTTATATTTAATAACATTAAACACATACATTTTTCATACACTAATGCTATGGTTCATAAAAAAAATGAATCATATTATTAGTTAATTGTAATATATTATTATGTAAAAAGATATTTTACTATAAAATAGTTTAATTTTAATATAAATTTTTAAATGTTAAAAAAAAAAAAAGTGTTGTGAAGGTAAAAATTTAACTTTTAAATAAGAAGGGGATACATCTAATAGAGGAAAATGTCATTTAATTTTTAACATCAACCCAAAAATAGAAAACCCGACTCGTGTAAGAAAGGAACTTTATGAACAGTCCTGTGTGTCAAAGTGTCAAATGCACAGCATGCCACCGTGGCAGCAACATTTTCCCCACCCCATGGACCCAACCCAAATTTTGCCACCAAAGATTCTCTTAACGCCGCGTGGCAAGATTTATTACAGAATCTAAAAGGCCCCGCCCCGCCCCGCCCCTACCCTCGCTTTGGTCGCTTCTAGACACGTCCTTCCCACGTTGCAGACACTCCGTTCCAGTTACTTTTTTGCTTTTTATAGTTAAAAAAAAAAAAACTCAAATCAGATCCTCTCCTGAGATCAATCCATCAACACAAACACACTCATCA
>CATIWO010283113.1:0-15444 GCA_949673435.1 Macaranga tanarius | reverse complement strand
CTTGAGGTGTGGTTGGTAATATCGACTTCCATCTTCATTGTCATGCACCACATGCATTTGGTGATGTTTTTGTGAACATTTTGAATATGTAATGCTTGAGTTTGAGAAGTTGATGTAGTATGCATTTTGGTATTGAGAATTGTGAAGTTTGTGTATATAGTTAAGAATATGCAAACATATGTATATTATTTGAAAGAGTAAATCTATGTTATATGTGTGAATTATTGTTCAAGAGGCATGTTATGTTTGTGCATTGCAAATAGGTGAAACTCTTTGGATGTTTATTTAGGACTGGTTCGGGTAATTGTTCCAGCAGGTATGATTTTTTTTAGGGATGTTAGAGACTGAATGTGACAAAGTGATAAACATGAGTTTTGTTCCTTTATATGTTATCTAAAACCCTATAAAATAGTTTTATATAATAATATGTGTGTAATGAGAAATCATACTTCGAGTGGGACTGGTTCTGCTTGCATTGTCTGCAGGTAGCCCAACTTTTCCCAATTAATATGAGGACTTTAGAGGCTGAATTAAATAAAATATAAAATATAAACGTTGTTCATTTATGTGTTAACTAAATTTTTGGAAAAGGGTTTTATAATTGGACTTGTATAATTTGAGAAATTTTAGACGGAACGTGACCTCCTCACACTGTACTTGTGCAGGACACATTTCTGAAATTCAAAAATTTCTCATTTATTTTGTAGACCTTGTATTGAGCTAAATTTTGGATATGTTATAATCTTATGTATCTAGTTTATATTAAAAATAGAATCAAATAATTTGGAATTATGTGGTGAGAGTTATTCACTCTCATGTCTAATAAGATCAAACTGTTTCTATAAGAAAGAAATATGCATATAATTTGTTAATTGTTTCACTTGCTTGAATGTAATGATATATAATTGAGTAATGAATGTGTATGGAATCTATCTATATGTATTATGCTATTATGGGATTGTATAATTTGAGTATGTGTATGGTTTGTTTGAGGCCACGTGTTGTGGGTCTCACAATTAGTGATATCAAAGCGGGAATTAGATTTTCTTGGGACATGAGCATATCATGCATAATTTATAGATGACATCTAATTGATGGATGTTGAATGTATTAGGATGGAAGAATACCAAACACCTTCCGTTGGCCCGAAAGCATCGTCTAAGTCAGTCCATAGGCAAGAGCCTATGCATGCATTAGGTGAACAAGAACAATTCTAAGAACAACCTCCTCCTCTACAAGCTCCTTACCCACCCTTTATGTAAGAATTTATGCAAGCTATACGAGACATGACTCAAATACCAAATGAAGGCACTTTAGATGAAAATTTTGAAAGGATTAGAAAGCAAGGTGCTAAGGCTTTTACAGGGACCACTGACCCTATGGTAGCTGAAGAGTGGTTGAGAAGTAGTGAGAGAGTGCTTGATCGATTTGAATGTACCACTGAAAAGTGAGTAAGTTATGCAGCATCATTATTTAAACTAGATGCCCTAGACTGGTGGGATACAGTGCCAGGAAGTAGGAATGTGCCTATGATGATCACTTGGGTCAATTTCATGCAAGCCTTTACAGACAAGTATATGCCGGCTGTGTATAAAGACAAGAAAAAGCTTGAATTTCTCAACTTGAAGCAAGAGGACTTATCTATAGCCGACTATGAAGTCCAATTTATGAGGTTGTCCAAATACGCACCCGAGGAAGTAGCTACAGATGAGCTAAAGAGGAACAAGTTTGAAAGAGGGTTGAACCTGGAGATCCGAGAGAAGATAGTGGTGAAGTCATCCACTTCTCGAGAGTTATTAGAGACAGCAATCCGAGCAGAGGAAATTATTATGGAAAGGAATATTGTGGAAGCTAAAAAGAAGAAGACTACCGGTGTGTTTACCCCATCCTCTTCATTTAAAACCAGAGGATCATCCTTTAAAGGTTCTAGTTTTCAACAAAATAGTTTCAGAGGGCAAGGGTCAAGCCGACCTACTCAATCAACAATGAGTGTTTCTAGTAGGGGATTTGAAAGACCACCTATAAGTATAAGAGATGGAGGAAGAGGTAGAGTAATGAGCAGTGTATCCACTTCTACTTGTAATAAATATGGTAGATTCCATTTCAGAGAATACTGGGGACCTAGAATGATTGTGTGCTATTATTGCAGTCGACCTGGACATATAATCAGAGATTGTCCAGTAAGAAAGAATGCTGAGGGACCGCAGATGATGGGATAAAGTAGTGCAGGCGAGAATACTCTTCAGATTGGTAGAGGAAGAGGATGAGGAAGAGGGAGTGAATCTGGTACTTCCACACCTACAGGAATAATTGGACAAGTACAAGGTCAAGTTAGGGTGTATGCCATCACAAGGCAAGAAGCTCCAACTGCATCAGATATGGTTACCGGTACATTTACGATCCTTGGTCATGATTCATTTATTTTAATAGACCCTAGTTCTACATGTTCATTTATAGCTTATGAGTTTGAATTGAAAGTACATGGCACAATTGAAGCATTAGGATATAACATGTGTGTGTTTATGCCTGCTGGGAGTACGGTGATTGTTAACATGGTAATTAGAGAGTGTCCTATAGAAGTAGAGGGTAGAACTTTACATACTGACTTAGTAGTAATTGATTTAGAAGAGTTTGATGTTATACTGGGTATGGATTGGTTATCCAAGCATCATGCTGTTGTGAACTGTTATACCAAGGAAGTGACCATTGAGACTTCGGGGCAAGAAAAGATAATGTTAGTGGGAGAAAGGAAGTTCATTCCTTCTTGTTTGATTTCTGCCACTATAGCTTTTCAATTAATTAGAGATGGGTGTGAGGCATATCTGGCCAATATTGTTGATATATCAAAGGTTAGTCCGGGAGTGACAGATGTACTAGTGGTTAAAGAATTTTTTGATGTATTTTTGGATAAGTTACCGGGATTGCCACCACATAGAGAAGTAGATTTTGAGATTGAGACTGTACCAGGAACATCTCCAATATCAATTGCACCATACCGAATGGCACCATTGGAGTTGAAAGAATTAAAGAAGCAATTAGAAGAATTATTAGAAAAGGGTTCATCAGACCAAACATTTCACCGTGGGGAGCACCAGTGTTATTTGTGAAGAAGAAAGATGGAAGCATGAGATTATGCATTGATTACAGACAATTAAATAAAATAACAATGAAAAATAAATATCCTTTGCCCAGAATTGACGATTTACTTAATCAGCTAAAGGATGCTTCTGTATTTTTAAAGATTGATCTAATATCTGGTTATTGGCAACTTTAGGTAGCAGAAACTTCTATTACTAAGACTGCATTCAGGACTAGATATGGACACTATCAATTTCTTGTAATGCCTTTTGGATTAACCAATGCACTAGCAGCTTTCATGTCATTAATGAACAAAATATTTCAGCCATACTTAGACCAATTCGTTATTGTTTTCATTGATGACATATTGATATATTCTTCAAGTCGGGAAGAACATGAAAAGCACCTTCGAGTAGCTCTACAGATTTTGGGGGAGAAGCAGTTGTATGCCAAGTTCAGTAAATGCGAGTTTTGGATGGAAGAAATAACATTTCTTAGACATATTGTGTCCAAGGAAGGAGTTAAGCCTGATCCATCGAAAATTAAAGCAATTCAAGAGTGGGAATCACCTAGAAATTTGGAGTTTCTTAGGATTAGCTGGGTATTACCGAAGATTTGTGAAAGATTTCTCCATAGTTGCTAGACCTTTGATTGCTTTATTGAAGAAGAATACTCCTTTTCAATGGAACGAGAAATGCCAATGTAGTTTTGAGAAGTTGAAAGAAGCCCTCATTACTACCCCTGTACTTGCTTTACCGACTGGAAGTGGTGATTATGTAGTGTATACCGATGCTTCAAGGCAAGGTTTAGGGTGTGTACTTATGCAAACGGGAAGAGTGATTGCTTATGCATCCAGACAATTGAGACCACACGAGATGAACTACCCAACACATGATCTAGAATTGGCCACAATTATACATGCATTGAAGATTTGGTGACATTATCTTTACGGGGAGACATTTACTATCTTTACGGACCATAAAAGTTTGAAGTACATTCCTACACAAAAGGAATTGAACTTGAGGCAATGAAGATGGATATAATTGTTAAAAGATTATGACTGTACCATTGAATACCACCCAGGGAAAGCCAATGTGGTAGCCGATGCGTTGAGCTGGAAAATAGTGGAATACTATGCTAGAATAGTTTGTTATAATATGGGCAATCTAGTGGCTTTAAGGAAAATGAGTGTTACACTTGATATTGAAAGAAATCATTTATTGGCTAACTTGCAAGTTAGACCATTATTGAGAGAACAAATCCAAAGTGTTCAAATGGAAGATCTATATTTGAAGAAAATGAAAGAAAAAGTGGAGGCTGGAACTAATTCTCAATTTGCAATCACAGAAGATGGTGTGTTAGTGATAGAAGACCGTATGTGTGTGCCAGAAATCGGAGAGTTAAGAAGGCAAATTATGGATGAAGCTCATTCTGCTCCTTATGCAATGCATACGGGTAGCACTAAGATGTACCGAAACTTGAAGCCCTACTATTGGTGGCCAACGATAAGAAAAGATGTAGCAGAGTTTGTTGCAAGATGTTTGACTTGTCAGCAAGTTAAAGCAGAACATCAAGCACCTGTGGAAAAGCTACAACCATTGAAGATTCCCGAATGGAAGTAGGAGAAAATTACTATGGATTTTATTGTGGGGTTGCCTAGAACTTTTAGAAAGTATGATGCCATATGGGTGATAGTTGACAGATTAACCAAATTAGCTTATTTCTTACAGGTTTAAACTAATGACTCACTGGACAAATTAGCTTCTTTGTATGTGTCAAAAATTATAAGATTACACGAAGTCCCTTTATCAATTGTGTCTGACAGAGATCCTAGATTCACTTCACACTTTTGGGGAAGCTTACAAAATGCCTTAGGAACAAAATTACATTTCAGCACAGCTTCTCATCCACAAACTGATGGGCAGTCAAAAAGGACAATTCAAACATTAGAAGACATGATAAGAGCTTGTGTACTTGAGTTCAAAGGCAATTGGGATGACCATCTACCATTGATTGAGTTTGCTTGCAACAATGGTTATCATTCCAGTATCGGAATGGCTCCTTATGAGGCTTTGTATGGAAGAAAATGTCGAAGTCCAGTGTGTTGGGATGTGGAAGGATTGAGGCAATTGGAAAGTCCTGAATTGATTCAAGAAACGATTGATAATCTCAAAGCAGCTCAAGATCGACAGAAAAGTTATATGGACTAATACCGAAGAGAAATAGAATATCAAGTGGGAGAGAAAGTTTTCTTAAAAGTGTCGCCATATAAGGGTGTTTTGATGTTTGGCAGACAATAAAAATTTAGTTCGAGGTACATTGGACCTTATAAAATTACGGAAAGAATCGGACCACTAGCTTATAGGTTAGCTCTACCGCAAGAGTTAGCTTCTATTCATAATGTATTTCATGTGTCCATGCTACGAAGGTACCGATCAGATCCAAGTCATATTGTGCAAGAGCCAGAGATAGAGATTTCTGAGACACTGACTTATGTAGAAGAACCAGTGAAAATTTTAGATCGGAAGGTGAAGCAATTGAGGAATAAGGAGATACTAATATTGAAGGTTAAATGGAGTCATCATTCTCCAAAAGAAGCGACATGGGAAGTGGAAGAGCAAATGAGACTCAAGTACCCATATGCTTAGATGGTGTTTGGTTTAGCTAATGTAGGTATCTGATAGAGGTTTTAATTCAATCAACTATATTTTTAGTGTTTGGTAAGATTTATACATTCGTAGCTGATAGTTGTTTTATCCAAAACAACTATGAATTTGATCAGTTCCATTTTGAATTTTTTTTCTAACAGCTAATAGTTGATTTAAATTTATTTTATATTTAGACTAAATTACCCTTATTAAAAATAATTAATAACAACTAACCTTTCTAAATTAAATGTACATAATTATTTTTTATAATTTATAATTTATAATTTATAATAAAATAAATATTATTTTAAATTTTAATTAGCAAGTAAATAATTATAATATTTATATCTATAATATTCTTAAAAATTTATATTAATAAGATTTATATTTTGAAGCTAATTTTCAAATAGTTTCTATTAATAATTTTAATAATAAATAAATTAAAGATGATAAATTATTATTTATTATTATGTATTTTTTTAAATAATTCACATAATTAAAAAATATTATAAGAAATGTATCTAATTGTATATAAAAATAATTTGTACTCTTAATAGTCATTTGACATACTAACAATAACAACTAACATAATTTCACCAAACGATTTATATTTATCAGATATCAGCTATCAACTAACTGTAAATGCGATCAGTTGATATTAATAGCTGAACCAAATAGATCTTTAATTGTGAGACATTATACAGTGGTCCTGACTCATGATGAGTTAGAAGGCCAAACCAATAAAAATTTGGTATTTAATTGAAGTGATAAAAACTAAAACCTAAAAACCACATTGGTGAACTCTAAATGGTTTGATATTATTGACTTAGTTTTTTAACTTATCATAGGTCATGATCATTATAAAATGGTAAAATATCAGAAATACCCTAAATCAAATAAAAAATTTTAAAAATACGGTGATTTTAATTTTTTTAAAACTCAAATACGTATTTTTTTTTTCATTGGTCTTCTTCTTCTCCTTTTTTTTATGCTCTTCTTCTTTTCATTATTTCTCCCAAAATCTATCAATTTCTTCATCATTCTTCTAAACCTATCACTAATTATACACAAAATTTGAAAAATTAACCTCACTAACAATGAATTTATAACAATAAAAAAAACTCAAATGAGATATTTTTTTTTCTTCTTCTTATTTTTCTTATTCACCTTCTTCTTTCTCTTTCTTCTTTTTCCGATTTTATTTTTAAATTTGTGTTCTTTGTGCTATGGGTATTAAATTTTTGCCAATTTATGAGTTATTATTGATTTGATGAACCAATTTTTTTTTTCTTATTGAAACTTGTATTGTTCTTATATCCTACCATTTTCTTATTTTATTTTTGGATTTGTGTTTATGGTGTTATGGGTGTTGATAAAATTTTAGTTTCTTGTTGATTTAGTGGGTGTATATTGCGATGTTGTGTGTTGTTTACTGAAGGTTGTATTCAGATTATTTTAATATTTTTTTAATTGTTTTATTTTATTCAAATATTACAATTTTTTTATTGGTTGCTCTCATATTATTTTCTGGTTGTTTTGAGGTTGTGTGAGGTTGTTTTTACA
Organism: Macaranga tanarius; assembly: GCA_949673435.1. Taxonomy (NCBI): domain Eukaryota; kingdom Viridiplantae; phylum Streptophyta; class Magnoliopsida; order Malpighiales; family Euphorbiaceae; genus Macaranga; species Macaranga tanarius. The sequence goes on along the minus strand of CATIWO010283113.1, from coordinate 8,155 downwards.
TTATTTATTGTTTTTTAGTTGCTGAATGTTGTTTTAAGGTTTTTTTAACATTTTTTAATTGTTTTATTTCTTTAAATATTACAATTTTTTATTAGTTGTTATTGGATTGTTTTCTGGTTGTTTAATGATTGTTTTGAGGTTGCGTAAAGTTGTTTTGACCTTTTTTTATTTTTATTTTTTTTGTGTTGATGAATGTTGTTTTGATGTTTTTTTAATTATTTTATTTCTTTAAAATATTACAAATTTCATATTGGTTGTTTGCATATTGTTTTATGGTTGTTTTCTGATTGTTTTATGTTTATTGAATTGTTGTTATAAGGTTGTATGAGTTTGTTTTGACGTTATTTATTGTTTTTCAGTTGCTGAGGTTGTTTTCAGGTTATTTTGAGGTTGTTTTGATGTTTTTAATTATTTTATATCTTTAAATATTATAATTTTTTTTAGTAAATGAGTAAATTAATTTTTTTTAAAGAATAAATTCAATAAAACCTGAAATGTGGTGGCTATATTTTATACTTTGTGAAATAGAGGCAAACATAGCTATTCGAATTGGTTGTTTTCAGGTCCTTTTCTGATTTTTTTGGTTGTTTTTCTGGTATTTTATAGTTGTTTTAAATTATTTTTTTATAACTCTATTATTTCTTTAAATATTACAGAATTTTGAGTAGATGAGTTAGTTAAAATTTTTTAAAGTGAAATATACGTGTTAGAGATTATTTTGTACTTGATTTCTTTAGAAATATTAGAAATTGTGTGTTATTAAAATTTGGCAGAAATATGATAGATAAAATAGATAACTGGTAGTTATTTTGTATTTAAATTTTTAATTTGAGATTTGTATTTACATCCTATTTCTCTGCTCCTTTCATTAAAATTTGGGATTAGAAATCGTATTTGAGATTTGTATTTCATTAAAATTTCTCCTCAATTGCAAAATGCTAATAAAAAAAATATTTAATGGATAAGCGGCATTAGCAACAAAAGGTTGGGAAGAACATCCAAGAAGAGTAGTAGCAAACAAAGCCAAACAACGAAATAAACAAAGTGCATCATCATCTTGTTGCTCTCCTATTACCGTTCTCTGCTCCTTTCTCTCAACTACACACACAACAACACCGTAATAGCTAGCTTTCAGTAGTTAAGAGAGATTACAAAAATGGCAATAACCCTTAACAGTGGCTTCAAAATGCCAATAATTGGGCTGGGTGTGTGGCGTATGGAAGAAAAAGACATTAGAGATCTCATTCTTAATTCCATCAAAATTGGTTATCGACATTTTGATTGCGCTGGTGACTTCAACTTCTCTTTCCTTGTTCTAAAAAATAAAAAATAAACTTGTGGGTTTGTTTTTAATTGTGTCAATTTTGTTCCCTGTAGCACCATCTTAGCTTCTTGTTTGATAAAAAGCATCTGGGTATAGTCATATCATATTTGTGCTTACTTACTTCTTAGTAAACTGTAATATAGATATTTGCTGAATATTAGATGTTTTATCCAGTAATGGGCCTTGTGTTAGAGTTCCTTTTCTTTTGGCTTTAAATGGATTAATGGGTCTTTTAAATGAAAACTATTCTTGATTAATAGTTTGGTTGGGACATGTTTGTTCGTCCACTAATGGATGCTAAAGTTTGTCTCTGTCACTAAGTTAAATCATGAGAAAATTTATATTTATTCCTTGAAATTTTGCTTCAAGAAAGAGTTCTTTTCACTGCTAGGAAGCAATTAAAACTGATAGTTACTTGGCCAAAAAAAAACATTGTATGGTAACTTGATAAGTATAGCTGGATTTTGCGTGGTTTCTGGTGTTTAACAAAGTTGGTGTCTGCTTTCAGCTGATTACCTGAATGAAAAAGAAGTAGGGGAAGCACTTGCAGAAGCTTTTCGGACTGGACTTGTCAAAAGGGAGGACCTTTTCATCACCACTAAGGTTGATTCATCCACAAACTCCAATAATTTCATGCTTTAATAGTAAGTACATCCCTATTGTACCACAAGTTGACAATAGAAGTTGTATTCCTCCATCTTTTCTTTTTCTTGCAGCTGTGGAATTCAGACCATGGACATGTTATTGAGGCCTGCAAGGATAGTTTGAAAAAGCTTCAGCTTGATTACCTGGATCTGTACCTTGTTCACTTCCCCATAGCCACAAAGCATACTGGTGCTCACTCGTTTTCATTCTGTATTATATTCTATGCATTTCAATTACTGTTTGATCCTTGTGAATTATGACATTTATAGCTGCATGTCTCATTAACTGGAGGTTCTTGTGATGATAATACAAGTTGTTAAGATTGAATGTTGCCTTTCATCTGCTAGAGTGATGAACATGGTAAGGAAATTTTAATTTAAACATTTCCTCAGGCAATATAATTTAGGTGCATTTCTTCGAAGGTCTTGTAATATTTTCTGTCCTAGTTATCACAAGTGTCGTTTATTTTCTCCACTGCACAATAAATGGGGCAGTCGCCACTAGACTGGATGCTGGGTGGCACATATATAGCAGACTATTCAGGTGATAGTCAAGAATGGACTTGGAAGTTCACTGGATAAAAACTGGAAGAAAATGTGTTCTGTATTTTACATGGTGCTTCTGTTACTTGTTTGTCTGATTTACAGTTTCCTACAGCTATTATAGAAATGGGTATTTGGGAACTAAAAAATCTTCTGTATCATTGATTGACTATTTAAGCATGCTTTCATACAGGAGTCGGCACAACTGGCAGTGCTTTGGATGAGGATGGAGTGCTGGAAATTGACACAACCATATCCTTGGAAACAACATGGCATGCTATGGAAGATCTGGTTTCCATGGGTTTAGTTCGTAGCATTGGAATCAGGTGTGCAGACAGCTTAAAATTTCCTAATATGCTTTTCTACATGTCCTGAAAAATTATGCAACGAATCATAACAATTCTTGTGGCTGTTGGAAATATGTTTTCTTTTACTTTTTTTTATAAGCTCTATTAGGAAAAGACTTTCTCCTTTATAGTTATAATCTTTTAACAAAGGGTTCAAATTTGGCTAAAGGACAGGTATAGCTGATAGGTTCACTGAGACAAACCACCTTGAATGTTTATAACATACTATCACAGAAACTAAAATGGGAAACTCACCTCTCAAGTTGCTAAATATGTAACCTATTTGTTTGCATTCCATTGGCAAGGGATCCTGATTTTAAAATTGAATTATTACTACAGATAGTTAGATTTTGATGGGGCTTGATATCTGAAATTGATGATTTAAATCAGTACTCCCCAGTGAGCGAATGCAATATCAAATGCAACTGCAGAGATTGTTAATCTTGTTGAACATTTGGATTTCCTGTATATTTGGTTGTATTTTTACATTGGGAATTCTGCTCTAATGAGAAGTTTATTTGCAGCAACTATGACATCTTTCTAACTAGAGATTGCTTAGCCTACTCAAAAGTGAAACCCGCTGTGAATCAAATTGAAACACACCCATACTTCCAGCGCGAGTCCCTTGTTAAGTTCTGTCAGAAGCATGGCATCTGTGTTACAGCCCACACTCCTCTTGGAGGGGCTGCAGCCAATAGTGAATGGTTTGGCACCACATCATGTTTGGATGACCCTGTTCTCAAAGTAAGTTTTCTATCTTAGGCGAATTATTTTGCAGCAGCTTTTCGATGCCTGGACCAAATTATCCTGAGAATTACTTGTTTCCACAAACTCTCATATCTTATTATCCTAATGCAAGGGTTTGGCTGAGAAATACAAGAAAACTGTAGCCCAAATTGTTCTTCGGTGGGGTATCCAGCGAAACACAGTCGTCATCCCCAAGTCATCAAAAATTGAGAGACTGAAGGAGAATTTTGAAGTTTTTGACTTCGAGTTGAGCAAAGAGGACATGGACCTCATCAAAGGCGTGGACAGGAGCTACAGGACCAATCAGCCTGCCAAGTTTTGGGGAATTAATCTGTATGCTTAGACATGTCCATCATTCTATCTTTTGGAAATGTTTCCGCAGCGAATAAGAGCAAAATACACATTTTTCCACTTGTAATGGCTTTGGATAAATTATATGATGTGTTGTGCAACTAAGGTGCAAGTGCATCTTTTAATGCAAGGGCCTCGGGCTCTCACCTATAGAACCTGCTATGGTGTTCAGCTGCACCCCACAATGAAAATTTCTTGCTGTGTTTTTTTTTTTTTTTTTGAGAAAATTTCTTGCAGTTGAACTGCATTGTGAGTGCTAAATTCTTAATCCATGCAATAGCCCAGGAAATAATTAAACAGAAAATCAAATAGATCCATTTTACCTCTGGTAATTATACGTCATCAATTTTCTTCGAACTCTATTTTTATTGAGGAATGCATCAAAAAATCACTGATGAAACGAATTTGTTTTTCTATAAGAAATTTTACAAGCGCAAGTATTAAATATATAACAGTTGTATCATATTATGAAGTGATTATTATCAGTAAATATTGGGTGCGCCAAAGATGTATGCTGACACACCCTCAGGAGGGCACTCGCACTCTTGCTGATTTTGTATTACGCTGCCATGTTTGCCTAACAAACTTGAGAAGTTTCTTTTCTCACTACTTTCATGTCAAAAGCATTAATAAATAAATGGAATAATAGCCAAACGGTTGCTTGGGTAGTTTTCAAATTTACGAAGATACCATCGATGTGTTTCTGCAGCTGCAAGCACCAAATTTGCCACCTGCCACCACCCAACACAGATATTCAGTTCTCACTTCAGCAATGTTTGAAGTTAAGGACAGTTAGAAACAAGCATTTTCTAAATACTATGAAGAATATTACCACAAATGCAAAAAGTAACCAAATAGTGAGGTCCGCTCCTCCACTAGCAAACACCATACCACCATATATGATCTGTGCAATTTCCACAAACAGTAAAAAGCATGAAAAGTGAACATTTGGAATTGGCGAATTGCAATCGCTTATAATCATGGAGAGTTTTTTTAAACAAATGTGCTTGCATGGAAGAGGGAGATGTAAACGACTTACAATCTCAGCCAGATAATGTGGAGATGAAACAATTTCAAACCAATCACCATGAGGGATAATATATTGATCATTTTTTTGTCCATGCTCCCTTAGTGAGCCCTAATAAACAACAAAACAAACAATGTGAGGATTTTAAGTGGAGTTCTTAAATTGGCAATGGATTCATCTCCCCTTCTTCACATATACAAAATCAACAAAGAGAGATGAACCAAAATTAGGTGCCTCAGAATGATTATGTCCCATTTTGTCTTATGGAAATTCACTGCAAAGACGTCTATCCCCGGGACATTTATATCATTGAGAAAAAAGAACGAGCACAATGGCCTAGGACATGTGCTGTATATATGCAAGTGCCTGTGGTATAATTTTCTGTTGAAAAGATTTGTCAGCGTTAAATTGAAAAACTGGTTTTCTATCTTCAATTTATGGATCACTGACCCATACAAAGACCAACCTTGGAGGAGTTTGATTAATTATTCAACTATTTATATAGGCAAGGAGAATCTTGAAGACCACAGCAACTTTTTTCAGTGAAAATAACTCAGCAGATTACTAAGATCCAGAATCTCAACCTGGTTGCAGGAAATAGTTATAAAGATACAAAACTTTGTCAGAACAGTAAAGGGTTGAGAACTTATTCAGCAAAACAAATTACAGAACATTATTAGTCCAAATGATTGTCATCAAGCAACGAGGGAATTATCATCAGATTGTGGGACTCACAAGAATTTTATGACAACTGTGCTGATGTATTGAACCCCAAAGAAATATGGTTGCACCAATCCACTGGCGCCATCCGAGCTTCAAAAGGGGATTCACAAAATTCCACCACTCAAATTCAATGGCATGCATTGCGCTTTTGCCTTTAATAATGAACTGAGTAACTTCATTTATGCAAAATTCAAACACCTCAGGTGCACAAGTGCAGCAGAGCGATAGGGGTGCTGCTATGTAGAAGCTAACCTCAAAAAGAATTTAAGCATCAGTGGCACATCTAAGCATCTAATGTGCTCAGAAATACAACAAATATATGTAGAGAGAAAAAAGAATCAAACAGCACAAGTTTCCAATCTAAAACATAGTTTATAATTTTTTGGTTAACCAAAATGTATAGCATTAGACAGGCACCAGCTCGAACATGTTACTATTTGGCATTTCATACAATATAAAAGGTCATGATCAAGTTAAGCCTATCATAAGATCCAATAAATGCAACATTCTGAGAGTAGTTTAATATTGTGTGCATGCGTGTGTAATGTAAGCATCCAGAAAAAGACTCGCGAAAATAAGTAGATAAGATGGTCCTCAAGAAACTTACTACAAGCCAGTAAAATAGCCAAAAATGTGCATCCGAGCTGAGGACCCATAGTTAAATACATATATGTTCTCGAAAAGCCGTCTTAAGACTTGAGCTTCCATTAACAAAAGCAGGAACACGGAAAGCCAAACCTTGTATCTATGCTGTCGAGGAACCAAACGAGATCTATGAAATGAAAAGATATTTGAACCTCCTGCTAAGTAGCTGGATATATTAGAATATAAGAATGGCTCAGAGACAAGAGGTGCCGTTTTATATGCATAGATCCATGTTGTAAGAAGCAGGAAGGTTGTCCACACCACAGCCACAACATAGAAATGAGTGAAGAATCTCTGAGGAACAGTGAATTTCTACAATTCAAGAGTATAGAGTAAATTAGGACCCTGAACATATCAAAGACGGAAAAAAAAAAAATCACAATTACAGGACAAATATCCTCAAAAAAATCATAACCAAATGAGAAAATTTTGCTTCAGGAATGATTCGAGATCTGTTTTGACACAGTATGGCGCTTTGTATGTGTAAGATTTCAAGAAAGAAAATCTATATTAAAAGTTTTTCTAGTGCCAAATAGAATAACATGATAACATTGTTGCAACCAAATTTAGCAATTTCAAACAAAAGGACAACATTAAATTATCAGACTTGTCTTTATGGCAAAATTCTTAGCTACATTATGCAACTCTTTGATGATTCATAAATTTCATGAATAGAACTCAAGAAATCAAACTCATAAATCAGGTTACTAAATATGGCATGCTTTAAACAAAATAAGATATCTTTTAAACTGCTATATATATATATAAATACTTTCATGTTTCTTCACTTCTGCCATTAACACATCACTGCAGGACCAGTAGAAGGAAATTTTTTTTAAAAAAAACTCAAATCATCCATTGAACTATAACTAAAGCTCACTATTTAAAAAGAAAAAGAAGGTAAAACTTACGCCTTGAGAAGATGATTCCATGATCTTTCCTCTCTTTGAAAACCCCAAAATAATTCCATGAAATGAACCCAGTTTAGAAAAAGGCAGAGAAGCAACAATTATAGGTAATATTCCTGCAATCCAACCAAACCTCAGCAAACCCACAATCCCAAACTCCATTTTCAACCCAACAAAAGAAGGGAAAGAAAGTACACCCAGTTCAAAGCGGAGAGCTTTTTGCAGGTCCCAATACACCAATCTGCTACTACTGTATATAACAAGATGTTATTATTAAAGAGAGCAGCTATTGCATTAATTGATGATATCAGTGGTAGTGAATAATAATGACAATGGTGGTCCTCTTTCTCTCAATGTCAACTTCTCCAAGACCGATTCTTCTGATGAAGTGTTTAATATATTTTTGTAATGCTTTTCTTGTGTTTGAGTTAATGCACCTGTGAACTTGACGAAGCTTTATTATGGGCTAAAAATTCGGACTTTTTTTTTTTCAGGAGGATTCAGCTGTTACGCTACGTTGGTCCACCCCTTAACAAGACTACAAGAGCGAAGCCATGTCGTTTAGAAAGAAAGAAACTGAAAACGACGTATCGTTTTTAGAACCCATCATTTGGAATTAGAATTAGAACCCACCCATCATCAACAGGACGACCCAATCCTCCATTTCTCCTTTATCTTTTGGGTGTTTGTTTATCAAGAAAATGCAAAGCAAGAAAGCCCTTCTTCTTCACTTCAAATCCTTGTTGCTCATTCATTAAACATGGATCAGTAAGTTCATCAATTTCTTTCTTTGATTTCTCCTTTTTATCTCATTGTCTTCGCTTCTAACTTCATCACTGTTAGATTTATTTGCTCAGTGTTTTGTAGTTTTGATCTTTAACATTGAACTCGAAAAA
>CATIWO010283112.1:0-30149 GCA_949673435.1 Macaranga tanarius | reverse complement strand
TTTTTTAGGATGTATTATAAAGTTGTACTATTATAATCATCTTATATTATATGTTCAAATTATAATCATCTTGTTTTATATGTTAAAATGTAAAATTATTAAAGTATAAATATTAAAATAAAAATTAATATATAAAATTTAAAGGCATATAGTACTATTTATTGGATATAATATATTTAATATAATGCAACAATAAGATATATAGTTATTATTATTTTTAGATAATAAAATCTCCATTTTCTCCGAATCTCCGCTCTGACTTGCTCCGATTTTTCGGAGCAATTCGGAGTGGAGATTTTAATTTTCGGGTCCGGGTCCGGAGAATTATTTTTTAAAATCTCCGACGTTCGGGTCGGGTCCGGAGATTTTGCGTTCTCCGGACTGCTCCGAGACCCATTCAGCCCTAGCCGCGACCGTTAAATAACGGCCGCGACCGTTACATAATGGCCGTAACGGCCGTTACACCTACAAAATTAATATAGTGGTTATATAACAGAAATAACGGTCACGGTACCCCTAAAAACCGTTAAATAACGGCCGTTACGTTGCGTAACGGCCGTTATTTAAAACCATGGTTTCAGGATATATATATATATATTTTAAATTATGAAAAGACCTCCCCATTTTATAAAAAATTATATAAACTGGAGAGCTATATTATCGTAGTACGGTGTATTATTTAACATTATCCATTCAAATTTTTCATATTTTGTTTCAGGTTAGTACTGAACACTATCGGTGCAATGTGTGATGATTTGGATTCCCGAGTTACCTAGAAAGCTACTCACTCAAAGTTTATCTTTTACCCCTAAAACCTTACAAACATATGTACAGTCCCAGTCTCTGGTAAATTATAAAAATTGTCAATAAATTTTGTGTTTAATTAAAATTTAGTTATAAAGTTTTAATTTATATTTTTTTAATTCTTAAATTTCCATTTAAATTTTACAATGTCATTTTTATAATATTTTTTGATCTATAAATAATATAATATTATCATTTTAATTCAAAATTTAAAGTTAATATACAAATAAGTTCATATTTTCTCTGTTCATGTAGAAATTAATAGAAAAATTACAAATGATATTGAGGAATGAATATTTTATTCCTAAAATAATATAAAAAGATTATTTGGTAAGAGAACAAAGAAGATATTAATATTTATCTTCATTTTTAACTTTTATATAATAAACTATAAATTAATAGAACATTTGTTTTATTATATTATACTTAAATAACTTATAAATATATTTTTATTTTTTATTGAAATATTATTTTAATTTTTTACATATAATAAATTATACATTAATAATAAGATAATTGTATATTATATTATATTTAAATAATTTATAACTATAATGTCACTTCCGTACCCAAATAATTTAAGTTATTTTGGGTTAGAACTAAATTTTAAGGAAAATAAGTTTGGAGGAAGGATTTAATTGAAAATATTAAGTTAAGGGACCAAATTGTAAAATGGCATAAACCGCCATTGTTACAGATAAAGAAGAAGAAGGAAAAAAAAAAGAAAGAGAAACGCTGCCGGAGGAAGAAGAGGAAGAGAAGGAACCTACATTTCAGTGAGTAGACTTCTTTTCTTCAAACCTTTCACTTTCATACTTGTTTTTGATAGATTTTATATTGATTTTGTATTGAAAATTTCGTGTCTCTGTTGAAAAATTCAAAAATTCGAACATTATAGAGGTGCGATTAGGTGGCGCCTGATTGCACTGAGCCGACACCTCGTCGTGCTAGGGCGACACCTCAGCCCTTTCAGGCCCTCAGGCGACGCCTCATTGGGCACTAGGGTGACACCTCATCGAGCCAATCAGGCGACGCCTCTACACTGAGCTGACGCCTCAGTGGTCCAAAATGATGTTTGAGTTATTTTTTATCGGTTTTTAACCATGATTTGTAATATATATGATATACGGAGTGATACAGAGCTTTGTTTTGATAAAAAATATAAATAATTATGAAATGCAATGATTTTGTGAGCACAAGTACATTGAGAAAGGAAAGGTTGTAGTAAGACCGTGTCCGGGGTACAACTGGTTCTGTGAGATGTAAGACTGTGTCCGGGACACAATAACTCACGTGTGATTGATATTCTTGTACATGGAGTACTATGAGAAATTGACAGAATTGAGATATGTGATTATGATAATTGTCTTTGGGACAGCACTCGAGATTTTTTTTGAATGCCTTTGGGGCTAATCCGAGTGGTTATAGATCGGTATGCATACCTAGATTGAACCTTCGATGTGCTGACTGGTGCCTGTCACATCGATAGCAACCTGACCTGTTCCTGATCATATTTAATAAATTGTACCGTGTTGTACTGTACTGTGATTAATGTGAGAATGATAATTTGAAGGAAAAATTTGATTGAAATATGTGAAAAGAAAAGAAAGATTAATTTCCAAAAAAAAGTCGGATTTGAATCTTTAAGAAATTATTTTAAATAATTCTTATGATTTGAACAGTGATCTGTGAAATTTGTATGGATTATTTTATGATTAAAGTGGAAATAATTTGATTATTTTCAAATGTTCTGGTTATTGTTATTTCATGTTGTTTTTTGAGACAACGTTGTAGTCTATCCATTCACTAGGTATTTTCTTGAGAAAATACTCACCACTCTATTTTCATTTTCTTTTTCAGCATAGGTTAGACCTTGTTTATATTGTAAATAGTATGGCCATCCTTTGGACTGCGATGATGTATGAGGTGGATGGGCCAGAGACAGAGGTTCACTTCTTTATACCACATGACACTGACACAGTTCTATCTTTTAGAGTTGCCTTAGAGGCGATAGTTGTAGATTATCACACGCATACAGAGAGGTAAAACTTTGCTGACGGTTGTCTGACTGTAGTGATGGTGACGCACGTTACTACCGTAGGGGTTCGGGTCTCTTTGTCCTGGACTTAGTCACGTCCAGACTGCTTTCTCTTTTATTTTGAGATAGGGCTTGTGATGGGGAGTAACTGTCCTTTTTGTTACAGTTATGGCAGTACTCTCCAGGTCTAGTTAGACCTACGTGTAAGGGTAGTTATGTTGTATCCATTCTTTTAGTGTATATTTGCATATATTTTTGGATAACCCATACCCAATGCAACCCTCTTATAGTACACTATTATATGTATATTATATCAGAAGCGTGTTTGAGCTTGCCATCATTTTTTATTATTCATGGATGAATGTTATTAATGATTTCAGTTATACATAAATTTCTTATAGTTGAATGATATAAGAATGTTGTATGGTGAAATGTTGGTTAGATTTTATCATAGAAGTGACGCCTCTCCACGTTGGTGCCTCGGGCGGAACAGAAAGAGTGATGGTACTGTCTGACGAGGTGTCGGTGGGAGGAGTGTTCATCCCTCAAAATAATTTTTAATTTTTCCTTTAATTTCTATATGAATATAGAAAATATGAACTTATATGTATACTATTTTCAAATTTTAGACTAAAATGGTAATATTTGATTGTTTATGAACAAAAAAAAATTTTAGAAACTACATGTGAAAGCTAAATAAAAATTTCATAATTAAAGATATACAAATTAAAATTTTGTAACTAAATTATAATAAAAAATAAAGTTTAATGACCATCCATACAATCCCCTCCCTCTATTTGTTTTGCTTTGACCTCTTGCCTCGATCTGTTTAGTAAAATCCTAAAATCTCATAGATCTCTTATTTTTATTCTTTTGTGGACGCAAAAGACTCATCTTTTCACCTCGATCTCTTTGTTTTTATGCAATATTTTAAATCACAAATTGTTTAAGAATCAATAATCTTTGAAGTAAAAAAAAAGATTTGATAAATAGAAATTTAGTAACTAAAAAAATATAAATTAAAATTTTGTAACCAAATTGTAATCAAGAATAAAAGTTAATCGCTATTTATACAATTTATCCATAAAATCCCCCTTTCTCTATTTGTTTTGCTTTGGCCTCTTGCTTCGATCTGTTTAATAGAATCCTAAAATCTTACAGACCTTTTATTCTTATTCTTTTGTGAACCCTAAAGCAACAGACACATCTTTTCGCCTCCATTTCTTTGTTTTTAACTTTTTATGCAATTTTTAAATCACAATTTGTTTAATATATCAATAATCTTCGAAGTAAGAAAAGATGGAATGGTGACAAAGGCCACCAAGAGAAGGACCATCTAAATATTTCAAGTACTATTGCTTAAGTCCACTTAGCATTTTTATAAATTTAAGATTTTAGTGATAAATTATGAATTATAAATTTTAAAAAGTAAGGGTTTTCTTATATTTAATTCAAATTTAAATTAAGATTACACATATTTGAAATATATTTGCTTAACAATGAGATTATTCTGTAATTAAATATATGTTTCATGTGATTATTATATTTGAATATTTTTGGTAAAATTTTTGAGCATTTTTAAATAGTCACTAAGTGGAGTTTTTATTTTATTTTATTTTAATTAATTAATTTATTTTTATTTTTGCAGTATTTGATAATGATAGTCAATACTTTAGTATTCACTGACATTGTGTAGAATGATTGGGTTTATAGATTTTTAAAACTCGGGTAGAATATCTAAGTTTATATATATATATATATATGACCAAGTCCCACTACTTTTGTTAAGATGCATGTATTAACTTCATCATTTATGCGGAGATTTAAGAGGTGCATGCCAGCGGCCTTTATGCGTACCTCTGTTTGTTAGACGCTTAAAATTAATATATGTCACTTCTCTAACCAATCATTACTGTTCAAATCCAAAATATATATTTCTTCATCATTGAGATATAGTTTTTTTAAATATTTGTTTCAATTAATATTAAATAAATCATATTTTTTATGTAAATAAAAATATATAGTGAAACCTTTATAAATTGATAACTTTAACATCCTACAAATTCTATTAATTTTTTGAGCATCTAGTTGGAGTGGTTATTCCGCAACACCATAAAAAGAGAAACCAAAAAAATGTGGGGATTCGATCATTAGTCTCTATAATGGATATTCACACATTTTGCCATTTGAATTACTGATGGGGAACTTCAAATTCTATTAATTTAGAGAGATATAAATCAACAATTTATTAATTTGTCGAGTGTACTTACAATTTAAAGTATAACACCTATTTAATCAATTAAAAGTTTATTTTATTTTGTAAAAATATAAATTATAAAAATAAAAAAAATGATGTTAAAAATTTAAAGAATATAAAACAATCTATAACTACTTAATTTGCACGTATAATTTACTCTTTTTTTATTTTTTAGCATATTAGTTGAAGTGGTTTAATTCCCCACTACAAGGGGAGAGTAACGGAAGGTTGTAGTAGTTTAATTTTCTACCACAAGAGGGAGAGTAAGGGAGGTCGGTGATCAAACCCTATTCTCCACATTGAATGTCCACGTCTTTTACTATTTAAACTACTTATAGAGGACTGTAATTTAATTGTATTAGATGTTTTGAATGCAGCTGATATCATTTTAAATGACTCATATTTTAATTAGATTCACTTAAATTTAAATTTTTAAAAAATAAATAACCAAAAACTCATATTTTACAAAAATATGATATGTAATTTTGGTGAATTATTAGTTTAATTATGATATGTATGAGATCAAAAGGTTATGTAATATTTTCAAAAAAAAAAATTATTTAATAGAGAATATATTAATTTATCAAGTATTAATTTATGAAGATCTTACTATATATTAAATAAAATTTGTTAATAATCATTTTTAAAGTAATTATATATTTATTTTATTAAATTTTATATCTAATAGATAATTTTTTTTAATTATACCTTATTATTATTTGAAAATTAAAACTTTGAACCCTTTAATAGTAGATTATAGCGTATTTGATAATTCATTCCAATGCACGCATGCATTAGCCTCCATTTGTAGAGTAGTTATACTTATATGCCCTTTGATTTGATAATGACAATTCATGATACATGTACATAATGGCATTGAAACACAAAATTTGTGAATTTAGGCTCCGTTTGTTTACGGAAAATATTATGTCTCTTGAAAAATATTTTCCAAAAAAAATATTTTCCAGAAAAATATAATATTTTTTTATGTTTGGCTACAACACTAGAAAAATAGTTAAAAAATATTTTTAATATTTAGTTTATAATAAATTTTTTTCTAAATTATACAATATTACATATAAATGGTAACATTATTTTTTATTTTTTCTCTCTTTATATTTGATAAGCATTCAAATCTTGGAAAATAAATTTCCGTTTTCAAAATGGGAAGTTGTTTTCCCATATTTTTAAGTTATTTTTCTTTGACTAATAACTTATTTTTCTTTGACTTATTTTATTTTGGTAACCAAACATTAGAAAATAAGGGAAAATATTTTCAGGAAGAATATTTTCCGTAAAAAGAATCTTTTCCGTAAACAAACGGAGCCTTAATAGGTAAAGTTTCACCTAGGTTAACTTCTTTCCTTTTTTGGTCATAAGCTTAACTTCTGATTCTTCTCCCAATTCAAAACCCTAACTTTCGATTGTACAATTTAATTGGTAATTATGTAAGCATTTATCATGAACTGTCACGATCAAATCAAATTAATTTTGCGTAAAAACCAACTCATCTTTGAAGGAGACACCCATGAACCTACTGGCTAGGACAATCAATATTGGTGACTATAAAAAATCCTTCATCATATTTAATATATAAAATTTATATCTAAAAATTATTATTTATCATAAAAATTTTGAGATGATATAATAATAGAATAAAAAGTACTGCTCATAAATCATTTTTTTAGATATAAGGATTTGAAAATGATCTAAAATATAAAAAAAGGTAATATCATATGTTCATTATTATATTTTGTGAATTTATTTTTATTTGATTTTAGATTTATTTATATTATATTATATTTGTGTGACTGTAAATATAATTACTATAGGAGAAGAAATTTATTTACAAATAAATATAAAATAATAAAAATAATCAATACAAATTTGTGAATGTGAAATCTTTAAAAAAAGTAATTAATTATAAGAAACACAAAGTTTAAAATAAAATAAAAATATGAAGGTAGTCAAAATATAAAAAATAATGATTTAATGTGAAATGTAAAAATAAAAATAAAAAATTACTGTAAAGAAATAATAAGAGATATAAATATTTAAAAATTAAATAAAATTGATAAAATTAATTTTTTTTATTTTAGTTTTTATATATTTTATGTAGATACGTAAATATGATAACCTGCAAGAGAACAGGCTGATCTCATAAATGAAAATACTAGCTTCTCATAAATAGGCATTGGGCATGATGTCAGTGCTATTAATTTGTGGAAAAATCTTCAACGCATTGAGGACCATTGAGCCTAGACTTGCCATAGAGCTGCTACATAAAAGGAATTTATTTTCTCTTCGGAACTACTACATAAATGGAATTTATTTTCCTTTTAAATATCATAAATATCGGGATAGGAATTGTGATAGGAATTTCAGATTAGAAAACAATGAGTAGGGTAAAAAAAAATGGGGATAAGGTACAAATTTCACTTCATTCCAAAGTTTATATTTGATTTTAAAGTTTTTTTTTTTATCCCATTTGAATCTTAATTTAGTAAAGTTCAGCTATATTGAACTCTTTTTTAAAGTATTATTGTATTTAAGTCCTAAAAATTAAATAAAAATTTAACTTTAACACTAATTAATAAAAATTAGTATCAATAACAATAAAAATTGATGAAATTACTTTCAAAATATATATTAATGATATTTCTAAATTTTTTTAAGATTTTTAAATTTATAACAATATAATTTTTTAATTTTTATAAATTTAAAGAAAAGTTAAAATATTTTTTATAGACCTAAAAAATTTCAAAAAATTTAAAAATTTTACAATCAAGTGATATACATTCAAAAAAAAGAATTAAAATTTTTTTTACACTTATTAAATTTTTAATATTTAAAATCTATAGAAAATTTTAATAATTTCAAAAATTTTAAAAATTTCAAAAAAATTAATAAGTGTATAGAAATTTAGAAATATCATAAATATATGTTTTGAAAGTAATTTCATTAATTATTATTGTTATTTGCCCTAATTTTTATTAATTGGTATTAAAGTTAAATTTTTATTTAATTTTTGGAACTTAATTGTAACAATTCTTTAAATAATTGTTTAATATGACTGAACTTTACGAGATTAATGTGCAAATGGGACAAATAAAATAAGGTCCAATACAAACTTTGGGTCTAAGTTCAGAATCTAATTTGCACCTTATCCGACAAAAAAATATATAAGAAAAAAGGATTTATAAATTTAATACTTTGAAACTTTTGAGTTGAATATGATGTTTTTTTTATTAATAGGGAGATTAAATAAGTTAAACATCATTTTGGGTTGAATATGATTTTTTTTCCTTAAAATGGAGGTCAAATCATTTAAATGCTGATGAATTATATAATAGGAGTAGTGCTCCCATATAAATTATATATAATGATAAACTCATTATAGTCGTTTTTACGTATTGCTCATATTAAATTGTTACCAGTGTTATGAGCTTTATGTGTATTAATAATGGTATCAATGCTGAACTACGACAAAGATAAATATAGAAATAATGCAAAACCTTAATACAATTGATGAAATATATTATTGGCAATGATCCAGAAATTTAACATTTTAAAATTTTGAATTAAAAATGATGTCAAATTCAAGGTTCTGATTTCTTGCATTGTTCATGCATGGTGAATTCTTCTTGGTGTTCTGAACTCCATAAAACTAACATTAATTTTCGTGCTAGAAACCTCTGGCACTATAACAATAAATTTCTTGCTATATATATATATAAAAGATAATATCATTAATGAGTGTGGTGAGCTTGAAACTTAAAACGCCCAAAATATGAAAAAAGATGAAGATATGTCCATTCATCCAATCTTGTGTTCATTTATTTTTAGTTGAAGGGACCTACAAATTCTTCATTTATAGACTGATTAGTTTGGTTTATTAGTATTAGTGTCATTTCCATGAATGTGAACTTTTTAAATGTAAAAATTCATTTTATTGCTATTCAGAGTATAGTTAAGTAGTAAATTTTCTCCAATGGTATTTTAAAGTGTAAAATTTAAATTCTGTCATTAACAATTTTAAAAGAAAGGATGGCCCCTATTATACCGTTCATCAATATTTAAATTATATGACATCCCTATGAAAAAAAAAATTTATTTCATTTGATGGTTATACATGGTAGATTTTTAAACTTCCCCAAGAATTTTAGATTTGGTTAAGTTTTCCCTTTTTTAAAATTTATAAATGGAATTAAAATTTATCTAATATGAAATTAATTTATATTAAAATTTTAATTTATCTTACTTAAAAACCATCCAAGCTTCTTATATATTTTATTAAAAAAAACTTCTTATATATTTTGTTTGTGGGATCTATTACATCCATAACGGTTGATTCTAATCTTATAACGAAGTTAGTGGGGTTATGTGAACATTATGCTTACTGTAAAACCAATATTATCACAAAGGAAGTGTTAAAAAAAGAAAAAAAAAAAAAAAACTATCAAACCCAAAAAATTTAAATAGTTTATTGACCTTTTTTTTTTTTTTTTTATTCAGATGAGGGAAAAACCCAAAAACAACAAAGGAACACTTAATTACCACAACCCTTCTAACCCAGGAAATACCCATCTTATCACTTAACAACGTCAAGCCTAAATCGGGAGGCTGAACATCTAAGTGAGTAACACCCCTACCATGCATAATCCCTTTATTGGCAAGCCAATCCGCTTCTTGGTTACTTTCTCTATAGATATGATGAACTTGCACTTCCCAGTCTTTGCGAAGAAGCTATTTGCAAGCATAAATCAAATTAGGATGCTTGGCATTAATTATTTCCCCTCCGATTAGACATTGGACCACTAGAGTGGAATTCGTCTCAAGAATAACTCTATGATATCCTTCATTCCAAGCTTGGGTCATGAGCCCTTGGATTGCTGCCCGTAACTCTGCCTTTGCTGCACTACAAACTCCAATGTTCATCGAAAAACTTCCCAGTCATTCCACTCCTTGCTACTCCCGGGTTGCCTCTGCTGCTAATAATTTGTTGATTATATAGTTGATGCTAATTGCAAGCGCACGGATTGTTCAAGTAATAGAGTGATAAGTAAAGTATCATTCCCACGAGAATTAATTGTTGAGTACTAATTCACTTAGTTAATTATTTATCTAAAAAAATAATTAAAAATTTAGTTCTAAATCTAAACCCTAACCGAATTTTAAACCTAATTAAGACTAAGTAATAAACAAAAATCAAACAATGGAAATTAATCAATAATAATTAACCAATGTATGAATGCATGCAATAGAACTTCACCTTTCACTTAGTTCATATATTAACTCATTAACAAATCATTTTAACTTAAAGTTAAATTATGCATATGATGCTCATCAACTAATGTACTTATAAATCTCTCTTGAGTAATTATAAGTTGTTTAATTAACTTAATTACTAGTTATATCTTTTGGACTCTCGCCTCTCTAGGTATAATCTAATAAATCAGTAATTAAACTTAAGTTCACATATAAATCATGCAATATCGATAATTAAAAGGTCTCTCAACTCAATTAACATCAATAGATCTTATTTTAAGTCCTAAGCATTAATCACCTCTCAGTCTCATAACACTTATATGAATATTTAACATAAACAACAAAGCCCAAAGCATGTATCTCCTCTCAGTCTCAGCATACTTTAACCATAACCCCTAGTTGAATATAATTAAGAATAAGAATAAAATGCATATGCAAGAAACTAACTTAAATTAAATTAAAGAGTAAGAGTTAATACACCCCTAAGCTACTTATATCCATCCTAACACATAATAAAAATTTAGCCTAAATATGTCATGATTACAAAAACACAATTCATGAACATTCTTAACATCATCCTAAAGAAAATAAGAGTGGAAAAAGAGATTAAAAAAATTCTTAATGTAACACCCCTCCCCACTGATGTCCTGTTGGATGGCACCGACACTCTGGCTGCTCCACCTAAGACACCGATATGGAGAGACGTCACTTCTGGTTTATAATCCAACCAATAATCACTATCCAACAATTCCTACAACATTCAATCTTATGTAAACAAAATTATTAATAACATTCATCCAGACAAGAGCAAGAATGATGGCAAGCTAAAATATATAGCTGATATAATATACATAAAGATAGTATATTAAAAGAGGGCCGTTAGGGAATGGGTTATCCTAAATATATACAAATGTACAATAAAAAGAATCGACAAACCCATCTACCCTAAACACATAAGGTCATACTAGACCTAGGGAGTACAGTCATAACTACAACAAAAAGGTGCAGCTACTCCCTATCACAAGCCCTATTTCAAAACAAGGAGAAAATTGTTTGGACGAAAATTAAGTTTGGTCAAAGAGACCCAAAGCCATGATGTAACACTCCCAATAGACATTTAAACATGTGGCACAATTAAATTTTTTTTTTTTGTAAAATAATACATATTTCACATATAAACATTGATGCCCTTATTATCACATAAATATTCTACAAGTATGCTTCCTCACGTATAAAACTTCCTAATACACATTAAGAAGTTTGAGTGCAGACATTAGGCATAAATGATATTAACATATAATTATGCATATACCGGACTCGTCACTGGCCCACTTGGTATCTCTATTTCATGCAGACTTTGACTCAACTAATGCTTATCCTGAAAAACAGATACAAAGGGGTGAGCTTGCTACTCAGTAAGTAATCACTAATGCAATTATATATACTTCTTAAGAATTAATTAGGCTAAATATTAAACAACAAGAATAGTGCTCTGCTACAATAACTATGAATAGTATCTGCTATAGTACGGGGCTGCATAGTGATGGACTTCTATAGTGTTTTACTATTTCATGAATAGTACCATACAAAATTATACAAACGTTACTGTTTTACTATTTCATTAATAGTACATGAATAGTAATATTTAAAATTAATGCAAATATTTTATTTTTCACTATTCATCAAATTACTATTCTAACATCCATTTCCAAAACGGACTACAGTAGGAAATTTCACATAAATTTCTCTCATTTGTGGTATATTTTATTTTCCAAAATATCACAACTTTTTATAATCTCTGTCACACAAAAATAAGCAAATAGTATCTCATACCCCTCACAATCTACCCTAACAATCTTGAGGAGACAGAGCAGAAAGCTCACTACTGTTTCAAAGTGGCTGGGTGCTCATGGTTGCTTCCTCACGATAGTGAGCAACCCGTGAGCAGCCCAAGCTAGGCCAAAACCTCATTTTGACCATTCTAATGCATTGCAAACTCTCTTATACTTGAACAAAGCTCAATCCTAATTTTAAAATACTTCAAAAACATACTAAACATCACATATAAAGGATTATATATATAGCCAAATATGTGCACTTGCATTCATCATCTCTAAAACTCACAATCATGAATTCTATAAATAGAAGAGTATAAATATAATCAATAAATAATTGAGTGCACAACACATAATCTCACATCTCAATATTTTATTTAATATCTAAATTCATCTCAATAAAAGGAGATAGCATCTCGTAATAATTCAAGTAAATGCAAGAATCATACATTCACATCTCAATCTCATTGTTTGGTATCCGGTCGGAACCATTCTCGCACAATTACCTCGTATTTAGCCTTATTGGCTTATCATAATCACAATTACAATTTCATATATATGGCCATTTAGTGAGACTATCCGTCCAACTCAGTCTCACTCTCACTCAAAATTATGGGTAGCTATCTGCCCAGCTTAGCTTGCCCATATCTCACAATCAGTGAAAGCTATTCGCCTGTCTCAGCTCCACTATCAAAAGTTCTCACATATCATCATTTTCTCATATATTTCACCTTCTTGTGAAACATTACACAATGTAATATAATGGAACCACATTTTCACCAATCACAATAAGCAATATCTCATGAAAACCTAACATATATTCACCAATCTAAATCCTCACGTTCACAAATATATAAAGTGCACCATTAACACATTTCATCACATTCCTCACACACAAAATTCGTATATAATCAATTGCCATCAATCCTCACATCTCCAACATACACATAATGTTATTATATACCAAATAATATAAGTTTCATTCCACATCATATGCTTACCTCATTCATTTACATGATTCATAGCACATATAATAACCTTTCATGATATACAATCATTTATCAACTTGTAGTATGCTATATTATTGTATTATAGCATAACACAGCCCACGAAAGTCATCATTCATCCAATTGTACTTGATTCTTAGTTATATCAATGGCTTATTTATTCAACCATCACAATGGTAAGATAACATATGTGAGACTTATATATATATATATATATATATATATATATATATTAATTTATATAACACACATATAATATTATAATTAAATTATATAAGAGGAGCTAAGTACATATAGTACATTAGTAATTACTTACCTCCAAGTGCTTCTAACTTCTAGAAGGTCTTTATTCTAATTATGAGTGCTTTCTTTCTCTTTATCAACTCCTATATATAGTCATTCATCAATCTCACATAACAAACATTGTACTTGCATCCAATCTCAATTAGTGTTGTATATTACCCAAAGCTGGAGATGCCCTAAAATCATGTGTACATGTCATTTGACCATAAATTCTTTATTAATGTTAAGGTTATGAGTGTATTTAAATTTTGAATTACAATCTTTCAATTTGGACATATAAATAATTAATTATAAATTTTTGAAAACACTCCGGTCTCACAGGGTAGTCTGTGTGAGCATAAAATTGTGCTACTTCACTAGACCCTTCAAATGATAGATTCAACTAAAACTTAAATCATTAAAGTTGTATAGGATTCATCAAGGTTTCTAGATCATCTAATATCTCTTCATTTGAAGTTATAAAACACAAGTTATGGCAAAAATAAGAGGAGTAAAAGATTCTAGAATATAACTCAACTAATACAGCCTATCATCTCTACTTAATATGCTCTAAAATTATTTATACAAGCCTTGTGAGTATCATTTTACTTAAAAATCTAGGTATGTGAGTCTAGTTTAATTAAAAATTAGAATCACTCAATTTTAATATTTACATAATTAGTTATAGCCCTAACATCTCTATCTAGTCACGCAGGACATTCTACAGGAGCAAGAAAATGTCGAGCTCCTTTAGACCCACCATAAAATAGATTCAAACAAAACTTAAAATATGATAGTTATATCAGACTTTCTATAGGTTTCACAACAATTAACCTTACTCAATTTTGAGGTCTCTAACTCAAGTTATGCTTAAAATATTAAGTCTATCAAAACCTCAAAACAGAGCACGAACTCATACCTAACTAACCTAATCTTATTTTTAATTACACATACATACATACCTCTTTATCAAAGATAATTTTAGAAGTTAGATTGATTCCTAAGGTTCTTCTGAAGCTTCTTCCATCAGTGAAGAGAGAATTCAGTTTTGGTAAAATTTTTCCTCTTTAAGTGGATTGCTTTAATGATGAAGCACTAATCTTAACACACACACACATTCATATTCTCACCCCCACTTTCCATAGATCACACACCAACACCTATACATATTTATATTAGTAGCTAGGAAAATAGTGTCTGGTTTTTCTTAATTAGCCTTATCTTACTAAATTGCCATTTTGACCCTTAATGAAACTTAAATATTACAGTTTAGTCCTCAAACTTTTAATTTGACAATTTAGTCTAAGAACTCGTTTTCAATTAAGTCCTTATATGTTTGTGATTAAATATCTCTAATTTATATTTATCTTATTATTTATGATACATAATATGAAATACAAAAATGATAATATATGTATTTAAAATGCGGATGTGACAACTCTCCCCTCCTTAAAAAAATTTCATCCTCAAAATTGATAACTCGCTTATTCTTAAATGTATCTTGTGCTAAATTCCCCTTGTACTTAAGTGCATAAGCTCTCATTATTATATTTTTTATCATAATTATTCTCCCCAATTGCTCATCTTGCAAACACATTAGGTAAAAATACTTCATACAATCACTCTATTTACACTATAATACTCCCAAATATATGTAGCAAACCACTTTCAAAATCCACTATTATCCTTTTCCATTTCCATTTCGGGATCGTTAATAGCCGTAACTTTCTTACAGGACTTGATATTCCACTCCCATACAACAAACTTCTCATATTTTTCTTCATTGTTGGTCACTAATAGGGAGGTTTTAGATCCCAATGCATCTTTGTGGTCTCGACCCAATTCTTTCTGGATAGAAATATACTTCAATATCGTTATTTCAATAATTATTGAAAATGGTTCCCCAAGCAACTAATACTTGAACAATAGTAGCTAACTTTATTTCAGGTGTCAGATAATTCACCTCTTGAAATTATAACTGTCCAAATATATAAGCTATTATTTTCCTATTTTACATTAACACACAACCCAACTCTTGTCTCGAGGCTTCAATATAAACTATAATACCTCTATTCCCGATTGATAATGCAAGTATAAGAGCAGTAGTATATGCTTCTTCTAACTTCTCAAAACTTCATTGGCAAACTTTAGTTCATTTTCTTCATAATTATGTGCTAAGAAAAATACTTTTTGCCATTCAAATTTCTCATTTGCTGAATTTAATATACAATTGTCTAAAAAGCTGTTCAGAAATATTTTTCATATTCTTCTCTGCTTGACAAATAAGTGAAAGTATTATCAATAAATATAATCACAACTAATTTAAATACTATCTAAGAGTTCATTAATGACATAGATGCAATTGGTGTACTAATCAATCCAACGAAATAATCAAGAATTCATACCATCCATTTCTAGTTAATAATGCAAACATAAATATAGTAATAATCACCTTTTTTTTATTCTTCCAAGTTTTGCTAGCAAGCTTCAATCCACTTTCTTCATAATTTTATGCCCTAGTAAAGCAAATTTTCTCCCCCATAATTTACATTTGCTTAATTATTATTCGACTAATCTTTTCACAATATCAATAGAATTCGTTAAAAACAGTTTTCAAGCTCCTCTTTGTTTGATAAATGAATATTAACTTCATTAAATAGAATAATCACAACTGATTTAAATGTCATTTAAAATCTTGTTCATTGATGACATATGCTCAACTAGTGTATTAGTCAATACAATGATCTAATTAGAATTTTATAATATCTGTATCAAATTCTGAATATTGTTTCGGAATTAAAATATTCTACCACTTGGAATCATCAACAGTTCGATTTCAAATTTATCTTCAGAAGCATTTGAGTATCTTCCAATTACTTGAGCAAATCTTTATTGAGACATTATTCAATTACCCATAATCAACACGTAACTACACACAATCATCTTTCTTCGTTAAGCTAAATTAACACACCCCCATAGTGGATGACTCACTCTATTAATTTGTCTTGTTACAATTCTTCTAGTTCTATTGATGTGTACAAAGGAATCAATATGGATACAACCTTTGGAATAATTCCATTTCAAATCTATTCTTCGGTGCAAAAGTAATTCTGATATTTCATCTAGAAATACATTAGGAAATTCTCTAATTATAAGTACATCAATTACCCTTGAACTAATCTTCATCGATTCCTCAATATTGGCTAAAAAAGTTTCATGCCCATCTCAAACCATATAAAAAGTAGTCATAGTTGAAATTAAATAAACATGCATAGTTTTCATGTACCCACCATTATTATCTTTCTCTATCTCAAACTATCTATAGCTACCTCTATTGCATAGCAATTCAAAAAGTTATGCAATTTAATAATTATTAAATCCACATAAAAAAAATTATATCATCCACTATTTTGAAACAAGATCTCATCACTATGTTCATAATCACAATATCATCCACTAAATATGTCACACCTTCTACTACGCATATACATGTGGCATTCAGCAAAAGAAATTCCTCAAAATTATCAACTATCAAAAGTTATTAACATAACATTATTAAAGTCATTCAGAATTCATATCATTAATGCACTACCAAAGTCTACAATTATGTTATTAATACAAAATATCCAAAATACAGGGACCATAGCGCAAATGATGACGTGAATGTTTTAACTCATCAGTTGTTACCTCTTCAGGAACATACTTCGATAATCTTTCAAATTGTACCTCATAATTAGCCACAGGAAAATCATTTTGCCCCAACTCTAAGAATTCAATCTTCTTTTTGTCTATATATACGTCTGAAATCTATTTTTCTATAACTTTTTTCAAAAAGTCTATCCAAGTCATGGTCATCAGTACATTTTCACTTTATGGTATTGTATTCAACTAGCCTAGAGCATCTTGCTCAAATAATGACACCGTATAACTAATTCTCTTTGCATCAATATAATCAATTTAATATAGAATTATTTCTGTATTCTATAACCATTCCTCTACTATAGCGGGATTACTAATACCCATGAAAACCTTTACAACTTGCTCTCCTATCTTTTTATAGTTCTCATTTATAGTGCTATCTACTAGCTCTTGACTCATTGTTCTCATTATTAATCAAATCTCAAAATACAAAAGTATGTAACTTATAGAGGGTTGTAAATGAAAACTTATTCAAGCTCATGTAATACCTGTGTATGTATTTGTATGTAATTTAACTCTAATGATTCATTTGGGCCAGTGCGAAGTGCATTATATACTTCTATGTTGACACTTTTCGATACATATCAACTATATGCAACTCCTGACTTACACATAGCATGCCATGAAAGCATCATGTTATTGTGCCCAAAGAAATCTAATCCCTTCTCTGATACCACTAAATATAACACTCCCAACAGACACTTAAACACGTGGCACAATTAAATTTTATTTTTGTAAAATAATACATATTTCATATATAAACATTGATACCCTTATTATCACATAAACATTCTACAAGTATGCTTCCTCACGTATAAAAATTCCTAATACATATTAAGAAGTTCAAGTGCAGACATCAGGCATAAATGATAGCAACATCTAATTATGCATATGTTGGACTCGTCACTAGCCTACCTGGTATCTCTATTTCATGTATACTTTGACTCAACCAGTGCTTATCCTGAAAAATAGATGCAAAAGGGCGAGCTGGCTACTTAGTAAGTAATCACTAATACAATTATATATACTTCTTAAGAATTAATTATGCTAAATATTAAACAACGACAATAGTGCTCTACTACAGTAACTATGAATAGTCTCTGCTATAGTATGGGCTGTATAGTGACAGACTTCTATAGTATTTTACTATTTCATGAATAGTACCATACAAAATTATACAAACATTATTGTTTTACTATTTCATCAATAATACATGAATAATAATATGAAAAATTAATGCAAATTACTATTTTTTACTATTCATCAAATTACTATTCTGATATCTTTTTCCAAAACGGATTACAAAAAAAAATTTTACATAATTTTCTCTCATTCTTAGTATTTTTTTCCAAAATATTACAACTTTTTATAATCTCTATCAAATATAAATAAGCAAAGAGTATCTAGTATCCCTCACGGTCTACCCTTATGATCTTAAGGAGACCGTGAGCGAGATGCTCACTGCTATTTTAAAGTAGTTGGGGTGCTTATGGTTGCTTCCTCACTATTGTGGGTAACCTATGAGCAGCCCAAGCTTAGCCAAAACCTCATTTTGACCATTTTAAAGCATTGCAAACTCTCCCATACTTAAACAAAGCTCAATCCTAATTTTAAAACACTTCAAAAACATACTAAACATCATATATAAAGGATTATATATATAGCCGAATATGTGCACTTGCATTCATCATCTCTAAAACTCATAATCATGAATTCCATAAATATAAGAGTATAAATATAATCAATAAACAATTGAGTGCACATCATACAGTCTCACATCTCAATACTTTATTTAATATCTGCATTCATCTCAACAATAGGAGATAACATCTCATAATAAGTCACGTAAATAAAACAATCATACATTCACATATCAATCTCATTGTTTGGTCTCCGGCCGGAACCATTCTCACACAATTACCGCACATTTAGCCTTATTAGCTTATTATAATCATAATTACAATTTAATATATATGGCCATTTAGTGAGACTATCAGCCCAGCTCAGTCTCACTCTCACTCAAAATTATTGGTAGCTATCCGCCCAGATCAGCTTGCCCATATCTTATAATCAGTGGAAGCTATCTGCTCAGCTCCACTATCATACATTCTCATATATCATCATTTTCTCACATGTTTCACCTTCTTGTGAAACATTACACAATTTAACACAATGCAACCACATTTTCACCAATCACAATAAGCAATATCTCATGAAAACCTCATAGTCACCAATCCAAATCCTCACATTCACAAACATATAAAGTGCACCATTAATACATTTCATCATATTCCTTATACACAAAATTCACATATCATCAGTTGCCATCAATCCTCACATCTCCAACATATACATAATATTACTATATAGTAAATAATATAAGTTTTATTCCACATCATGTGCTTACCTCATTCATTTACATGATTCATAGCACATATAACAACCTTTCATGATATACAATCATTTATCAACTTGTGGTATGCTATATTATTGTATTATAACATAACACATCCCAAGGAAGTCATCATTCATCCAATTGTACTTGATTCTTAGTTATATCAATGGCTCATTTATTAAACCATCATAATGGTAGGATAACATATGTGAGACTTAGTAATTACTTATATATATATATATATATATATATTACTTTATATAACACATATATAATATTACAATTAAATTATACAAGAGGAGCTAAGTACATATAGTACATTAGTAATTACTTACCTCCAAGTGCTTCCAACTTCCAGAAGGGTGTTTCTTCTAATTATGAGTGCCTTATTTCTCTTTATCAACTCCTATATATAGTCATTCATCAATCTCACATAACAAACATTATACTTGCATCTAATCTCAATTAGTGCTATATATTACCCTAAGATAGAGATACCCTAAAATCATATGTATAAGTCGTTTGACTATGAATTCTTTACTGATGCTAAGGTATGAGTTTATTTCAATTTCAAATTAGAATCATTCAATTTGGATATGTAAATAATTAATTATAAATTTTTTAAGACACTCGGGTCTCATGGGGTAGTCTGCATGAGCTTGAAAATATGCTGCTTCACCAGACCCTTTAAATAATAGATTTAGCCAAAACTAAAATCACCAAAGTTGTAAAGGATGCATCAAGGTTTCCAAATCATCTAATATCTCTTGATTTGAAGTTATAAAACATAAGTTATGACTAAAACAATGGGACTAAAAGATTTTGGAATATAACTCAACTAATACAGCCTATCATCTCTACTTGATATGATCTAAAATTATTTATACAGGCCTTGTGACTATAATTTTACTAAAAAACTAGGTATATGAGTATATTTGAAGTATCAATTAGAATAACTCAATTTTCATATTTACACAATTAGTTATAGACCCAACATCTCAATCTAGTCATGCAGAACATTCTGCAGGAGCAAGAAAATGTCAAGCTCCTTTAGTCCTACTAGAAAACATATTCAAACAAAACTCAAAACATTAAAGATATAGTAGACTTTCTAAAGTTTGATAGCAATTTATTACACTTAATTTGGAGGTCTAGAACTTAAGTTATGCTTAAAATATTAAGACTATCAAAACCTGAAAATAGAGCACAAACTCATACCTAACTAACCTAATCTTATTTCTAATTACACATACATACATACCTCTTTATCAAAGAAAATTTTAGAAGTTAGATTGATTCCTGAGGTTCTTCTAAAGCTTCTTCTGTCAGTGAAGAGAGAATTCAGTTTTGGTAAATTTTTTCCTCTTTAAGTGGATTGCTTTAATGATGAAGCACTAATCTTAACACACACATTCACATTCTTACCCCGACTTTCCACAAATCATACACCAACACCTATACATATTCATGTTATTAGCCAGGAAAATGGTGTTTGGTTTTTCTTAATTAGCCTTATCTTACTAAATTGCCATTTTGACCGTTAATGAAATTTAAATATTACAGTTTAGTCCTTAAACTTCCAATTTGACAATTTAGTCCAAAAACTCATTTTCAATTAAGTCGTTATATGTTTGTGATTAAATATCTCTAATTTATATTTATCTTATTATTTATGATGCATAATATGAAATACAAAAATGATAATGTATGTATCTAAAATGCAGATGTGACACCTGAGGTAGTGACGTGTGTGACTGTAATCACCATCAAGCATCTATTGATAAAGTCCTCTCTCTCCATGTGCATATAATAGTTGACCACTATAGGCTCTAGGGTGACTTTGAATGATAAAACTACATCGGCTTCATGGCGTATGAAGAAATACACCTCCATCTTCGACCCGTCTACTTCATACGTCATAGCGGTCCATATGATAGCCGTATTATGTACAATATTAACAAGGTCTAACCTATGCTAAAAAGAGAATAAAAATAGAGTGATGAGTATTTTTTCAAGAAAATACCTAGTGAATGGACAGACTACAACGCTGTCCTAAGAATCAATAGGGAGTAACAATAAGCCAGAACATTTGAAAATAATCAAAATTATAGCCATTTGGTTCATAAAATATAGAGATTGAACAAAATTTATAATCAAGTCATAAGAATTATTTATAATAACTCTTTAAAGATCTGGTCTGACTTATCAGAGGTTTTCTAATCACACAATTCGATGAACTTTCTTTCAAAATATCATTTTCATTATATACATAGCATAGTATAACACAAAACAGTTTGCCAAATATAAACAAGAACATGTTAGGTTGTTATCGATGTGGTGGAAATCAGTCAGCACATCGAAGGTCCAATCTAGGTATGCATACCGATCCATAAACCACTCAGATTAGCTCTAAAGGCATATAAGAATCTCGAGTATATCCCAAAGACAGATATCACAATCTTATAACTTAATTCCGTCAATTTCTCATTGTGCCCCAGGTATAAAAATATCAATCATACGCGACTTGTTGTACCCTGAACATAGTCTTACATCGCACAGAATCTTGTCGTACCCCAGACATGGTCTTACTACAATCACATTTCCTTTTAATGTACATATGCTAAAAAATTATCACATTTTCATAACCAATCATGTTTTTTATCAAATAAAAACTCTATATTATCCTGGGTATTATACACATTACAAATCAAGGTTAAAAACCAATTAAAATTGACTCAAACATCATTTTGAATCACTGAAGCGCTAGTTTAGTGAAGAGGCGCCGCCCTTGTGCCATTAAGGCACCATTTTATGGCTTGCTGAGGTGTTACCTTATCATCTACTAAGGTGTCACATTTGGGCTTTAAGTGGGCTGAGGCATCGCCTTTATGCATAGAGGCACCACCTTTGTGCAATCTGGTGCCGCCTTATGACATCTGTAATGTTTGAATTTTTGAATTCTTCAACAGAAATACAATTTTTCAATCCAAATCATTCTAAAATCTATCAAAAACAAGTATAAAGATAAAAGAATTGAAGAAAGGAAGTCTACTAACTGAAATGCAGATTCCTCCCTTTACTTCTCCAGCTACAGAGTGTCCCTTCCTTTTCTCTTTTTTTTTTCTTCTTTTTCTTCTTATTAGCATCAATGAGGGTTTAAGCCAATTTATAATTTAGACCCGCAACTTAATTTCTTTCAATTATGTCCTTACTTTAAACTTATTTTCCTTAAAATTTAGTCCTAACCCAAAATAACTTAAATTATTCGAGTATGGACATGACAATTCTCCCCTACTTAAGAAATTTCATCCTTAAAATTTAGAGAATGCTCGTTTTCAATCTAATTCGTACTTAAAGAAAATAGGTACGGATATTGTTGACTCATATCCTCATCTCATTCCTATGTGGCTTCTTTACGTGAATGATTCTTCCACAATACTTTGACTAAAGGAACAACTTTATTACGTAATATCTTTTTATCACTTGCCAGAATCGATATTAGCTCTTCTTTATAGCTCAAATTCTTATGTAATTCACCGGTTGTTCCTGTAGTATATGAGAAGGATCACTTCTATATCTTTTCAACATCGATACATGGAAAACATCATATATTCTGGATAGGCTAGGAGGTAACACTAATCGATAAGCTACTGGTCTAACACGTTCAGTCACTTCGTATGGTCTAATAAATCTTAGGCTTAGCTTGCCACGTTTACCAAATCTCAGCACACCTTTCCATGGTAATATTTTTAAAAATACTTTTTCACTAATGTCATATTCGATATTAGCTCAATAAAGGTTGACGTAGCTCCTTTATCTATCTTGTGCTGTCTTCAAATTTGCTCGAACTATGTGAATATTCTCCGTAGTCATTTCCATAAGTTTTGGACCTAACAATTTCATTTCTTGGACTTCCTCCTAGTAAATTGAGGTCCTACACTTCCTTCCATATAGTGCTTCAAAAGGTGCCATATCGATACTATTTTGGTGGCTATTGTTATAAGTGAATTCCATTAATGGTACTTGTTTATCCTAATCTAAAATCTAACGCACTAGATCTAAGCATATCTTCCAATATCTATATAGTGCATTTGGATTGGCCATCAGTTTGAGGATGGAAGGCTGTACTAAATCTCAATTTAGTACCCAAAGCTTCCTGCAGACTTAGCCAAAATCATGATGTGAACCTTGGATCACAATCTGATATAACTGATACTGGTGCTCTATTCAATCTCACGATTTCCTTCACATATAGCTTTGCCAACTTGTTCAAGCTGTAGTTGTCCTTAACATGTAAGAAATGCACTAACTTTGTCAAACAATCAACAATTACCCATGCAACATCATTTTCTTGCTGGGTTCTTGGCAATCCTACCACAAAATCCATTATGATGTGTTCTCATTTCCATTCAGGAATTGGTAAGGATTTTAGCAATGCTGTATGATGTTTATGCTCTGCCTTCACCTGCTATCAGGTTAAATATTTTAACATATTTTTAGCTATATCACTCTTCATTCCTTTTTACCAATAACTTCCTTTGAGCATTCTATACATCTTTATACTTCATAGATGTATAGTATATGACGAACAATGTGCCTCTTCCATTATCTCTCGTATTAATTCATCCATGTGTGGCACATACAATCTATTCCCAAAATTCAAAATTCCTTATTTGCTACAACCTAACTCCTTCACCTTTCCATTGTTTACATTACTGTGTAGTTTTTTCGTTTCTTCATCCACCCACTGTGTTGCCAAAATTCTTTTCATTAGCAATGACCTTACTCTTAAGGTAGCTAACATTCTACTAGAGGTAGATATTTGACACGTTACTTTATATAAGTAATGTCTCCATATTTTTAGCACAAATACCACAGCCGCTAATTCCAAATCATGTGTAGGATAGTTATGCTTATGCGGTCTCAATTGCCTTGATGAATATGCCACTACTTTTCCATTTTGCATTAATATGCAACCAAGTCCTTACTTTAAAGTATCACTATACACCATATAATGATCTCCTTCAACTGACAATGTCAACACTGGCACAATAGCTAGCCTTTCTTTTAAGATTTTGAAGCTTCATTGACAATTTGAAGTCCATTCAAATTTCACATTCTTTCTCAATAATTTTGACAATAGTAAAGCAATAATTGAGAAATTTTGTACTAATCTCTGATAATATCCTACTAGTCCTAAGAAACTTCATATCACTATAATATTCTTTAGTGGCTCCTAATCTACAATTGATGTAATCTTACTAGGATCCATATAAACTCCTTCAGTAGATATCACATGACCAAGAAACATAACTTTATCTAGCCAAAACTCGCATTTACTAAACTTTGCATACAATTGCTTAGTTCTTAAAATTTCCAATATCATCCTCAATGCTCCTTATGTTCTTTTCTCGATTTTGAGTATACCAGAATAGCATCAATAAACATGATTATGAACCTATTGAAATATGATCTAAACACTTGATTCATTAGATCCATAAATGTTTCGGGTGTATTAGTCAACCCAAATGGCATCACCAAAAATTCATAATGACCATACCTTGCCCTAAAAGTGGTTTTGGGTATATCTGATTCCTTAATCCTCAATTAGTGATAACTAGATTGCAAATCTATCTTTGAAAATACATTCGCTCCTTGCAGTTGATCAAATAAATCTTCTATCCTAGGAAAAGGATATTTATTCTGAATGGTAACCTTATTCAACTATCTATAGTCTATACACAATTGAAAAGATCCATTTTTCTTTCTAATAAACAATACAGGTGCGCCCTATGAAGAGAGTCTTAGTTGGATAAATTCTTTATCTAATAATTGTTGTAATTGCACTTTCAATTCCTTTAACTCTGCCGGAGCCATCCTATACGGTGCTTGTGATATAGGAGCAGTTCCGGTTATGTGCTTAATATCAAATTCTATTTCTCTCTCAGGTGGCAAACCTGGTAAATCTTTCAAAAATACATCCTCAAACTCATTCACTACAGGTAGTTCTTTTAACTTTGAACCTTCCTTCCTATCCTCCATAACAAAAGCTAAATATACTTCATACACTTTCCTCAGGTATTTCATAGCCATCATTGCCGATATAACCTTAATAGGAGTTTTCCTATTCTTTCCAACAAATGTTATCTTTTCTCTATTCTCTTTCTTAAATTCTACCCGTCTGGTATATCAATTCACATTTGCTCGGTAATGACTTAAACCATCCATTCCAAGTATAGCATCAAACTCACCAATTGATAAGGGTATAAAATTCTACCTCATTTCACTTTTATTAATCCTTACCGAGACATCCCTATATACATTCTTACAAACTACATTCATTCCCATAGGCATGCTCACAATTACAGGTTCATTCAAATCACTCATCTTAAGCTTATCGTGCATCACAAAAGTTTATATGAATGAAAATGTAGCACCGGGATTAATCAAGATGCGTGCTAACTTACCATTGATGTGAGCCTTGCCCGTTATCACATTTGCTAGTTCCTTAGCCTCCTACTCTATAACATCATACACTCTAGCTTGCTGTACACTGCTAGTTACTGAGTTTGGCTCTCCTAGTTGGTTTTGAGACATTCTTATAAAACTAGTCGTCTCTCTTTATGCGGTAGTTGGTCTTCCTGCCCTAAAAAACCTTCCACCTCTTTCATTTTGAATAGTATGAGATGCTTGCATTGATGGTTCTCTTGGATACATTTTCATACAATTCCTCGCATAATGCCTGATCTCATTACATCAGTAGCATCTAACCTCGCCTTGATTACATCTTCCAGCATAATTCTTCTTACATATGTTACACCAAGGTAACATATCTCTTCCTTGTAATCCAATCCCAACACCCATCTGTCTAGGTGACATTGCCGTTTGTCTCACTAATGCCTGACTTCTTTGAGGTTTATTTCCACTTTCTGAGCTCATATTGCTCCTGAAGTATGGAGAGAACCTTGATCTTCTACTCTTATTTCTTCTCCAAGATTGTCGTGATCATTTAGCTTGTTCATTTGACTTAACTTAGGTTGAAGCTTCTAATTCCTTATCCAACTTTTCCTGTTCCATTGCTTTTTCAACCTAACCTCTAAATATCATTCCAGCATGCAAATTCAATTTTCCTCTTAAGGATATATGCAATCCTTCTCAAAATATCTCACTCTTCCTTTCCTCTATAGGATAAATATCCTTTGCATACTTGTACAGATCCTCGAATTTATCAACATATTCTCGAACCGTTATCGATCCTTGTACTAAGTTGATAAATGCAACTACCTTTTCCTTTTGATAGTATTCTGTCAAATATTTGCTATAAAATTCCTCTTGAAATACTTGCCAGGTCAAAACTTTACCGTACAAGTTTTGATTTCAAGTCAACCAATCATCCGCTTTATCAAACATCAGGCCATAAACATTGTTTATCTTCTCCTTATTACTAAGTTGCAACGTCATAAAGGCCTTCTCCACAGTTTTAATCTACTTGTCAGCTTGCCCTAGGTCCAACGTACTATAAAAGTCATAAGCTCCACATTTCTTTGCATTTTTAATTAGATCTCCCAGTCTTTTTTATCCTTCTCAACCATCACAGTTGCCATAGTGCATGTAAATTTTATAGCATCCACATGCATTACTGGCAGTGCTGAATTGTCAACCACGTTCTCCTGCATTGGTGGTGGCGGTTGTCCGTTACGTGCTCTCCACGGTATGTTAAAGTTTAGCACTGGAGCATTAGGCATCGAACTGCCTTATTTACTCCTTGCATCGATTCTTCATATATCATCTCCTTCATTATCAGCAAAAGCTACTGATGGAGATAATTCTTATGGTCGATTCCTATCCATGCTTTTCTCTCTCTATACCAGATCCATTCTATCGATTTAGTCATCTCGACCTCTACCTCTACCTCTCGGTCAACCTCTAGGCCTACAACGTACACCTATTTTGCCTCCTCTAGTCCTTGTCATCTTTCTTCGAATTCAAAATTAATCCACTTTAGCGAATCCAAACCATTGAGTATTAAGTTACCAACTGACATCCATTCAATACACATATTCCTTAATTTCACAGAGTTCACTTAACTAAGGCCTCATACCTTAAATATCAAATCTATCAAAATCTAAACTTTTAAAATGTAAGCTTTCAAATCTAAGTTTTTAAACCTAGGCTCTGATACTAAAAATTATGAAATCCCTCCCCATCGATGTTCCGTTGGATGACACTGACACTCTGGTTGCTCTACCAGAGATACCGACGTGGAGAGGCATCACTTCTGGGTTATAATCCAACCAACAATCACTATACAATAATTCCTACAACATTCAATCTTATGTAAATAAAATTATTAATAACATTCATACATACAAGAGCAAGAATGATGGCAAGCTCAAATATACAGTTGATATAATATATATAAATATAGTGTACTATAAGAGGGCTGTTAGGGAATTAGTTATCCTAAATATATACAAATATACACTAAAAAAATGGACAAACCCATCTACCCTAAACACATAAGGTTAGACTAGGCCTAGGGAGTATTGTCATAACTATAACAAAAAGGTGCAGTTACTCTCTATCACAAGCCCTATTTCAAAACAACGAAAAAATGGTCTGGACGAAATCTAAGTCCATGTCAAAGAGACTCGAACCCCTGCGGTAGTGATGTGCATTACTGTAATCACTGTCAAGCATCTATCGGTAAAGTCCTCTCTCTCCGTGTGTGTATGATAGTTGACCACTATAGGCTCCAGGGTGACTTTGAACAATAGAACTACATTGGCATCATGGCGTATGAAGAAATGTACCACTATCTTTGGCCCGTCTACTTCACACGTCATAGTGGTCCATATTATAGCCATACTATGTACAATATTAACAAGGTCTAACCTATGCTGAAGAGATAATAAAAATAGAGTGGTGAGTATTTTCTAAAAAAAAATACCCAGTAAATGGACAAACTACAACGATGTCCCAATAATCAATAAGAAGTAGCAATAATCCAGAATATTTGAAATTAATTGAAATTATAGCCATTTGGTTCATAAAATAATCCATAAAGATTGAACACAATTTATAATCAAGTCACAAGGATTATTTATAATAACTCTTTAAAGATCCGCTCTAGCTTATAGAGGTTTTCTAATCACATAATTCAATCAACTTTCTTTTAAAATATCATTTTCATTATATACATAACATAGTATAACACAACACAGTTTGCTAAATATAAACAGGAACAAGTCAGGTTGTTATCGATGTGGTGGGTACTAGTTAGCATATCGAAGGTCCAATCTAGGTATGCATACTAATCCATAAACCACTCAGATTATTCCCAAAGGCATACAAAAATCTCGAGCGATGTCCCACAGATAGTTATTATAATCTCATAACTCAATTTCGTCAATTTCTCATTGTACCCCAAGTACAAGAATATCAATCATACGTGAGTTATTGTGCCTTAGACATAGTTTTACGTCTCATAAAATCCTGCTGTACCTCGAGCACGATCTTACTACAACCACCTTTCTTTTTAATGTACATGTGCTAAAAAATCATCACATTTTTATAACAAATCATATTTTTTATTAAATCGAAACTCTATATAATCCTGGGTATCATATACATTACAAATCAAGGTTAAAAACCAATCAAAATTAACTCAAATATCATTTTGAACCATTGAGGCACCAACTCAGTGAAGAGACGCTGCCCTTGTGCCACTAAAAAGCTGCCTGAACGACTCCATTTCACTAAGGCACCGCCTTATGGCTTGCTAAGGCATTGCCTTATCATCCACTAAAACGTTGCCTTTAGGCCACTACTAGAATGTACCAGATTACCGACATATTTTAGCGACGGAATTATTCCGTCGCTAATTACCGACGGAAAAAAATTCCATCGCTAAAAGCTAACCAAAATTCGGGCGCCAACTAATGGCACCAGAATTTCTGACAAAATTAGCGACGGACACGCTGTCTGTCGCTAATTACCGACAGAATTGGCTGTCCGTCGCTAATTTTAGCGACGGACAGCAAATTCCGTCACTAATTTTAGAGACGGACACAAAATCCATAGCATAAAAAAAAACTCTTTTTTTTTCCCTCTCTCTCTCTCTTCTTCCCTCTCCCTCTCCCTCTCTCTCTCTCTTCTCTCCCACCCACAGCCAACCCCGACGCCGCCCTCCGCCAGCCTCCCTCGCCGGCCGCCGGTCTCTCCCTCCCTCCTTCCCGCGCGCGACTCGGCTGTCGTGCTTCCTGCGCGCATCCCAGCTGCTCCGCCCGATGCCGACCGAGCTCCGCGCGACCTAGTTGCTCCGCCCGACGCCGACCGAGCTCCGCCCGACTCCGGCTGCTCCTCCCCCCTCTCCTCCTCCCTCCTCTTCCGGTGAGTTTAGTTTCTGTTTTTTTTTGCTTTATTTATTTTTTTTGTATTTGTAATAAATTTAATTAAATAAATATATATGATTTTGTTTTAAAAAATAATTGTATAATTTTGTTAGGTAATGATAAATGGGTGACTAATTTTTTGTAAATTTATTATATATTTATTTATTTGT